>JAGVVM010000655.1:0-52204 GCA_019149425.1 Psidium friedrichsthalianum | reverse complement strand
GTTACTTTGTAAGCATCAGAGTTTAAAAGAATCAAACCCTTTTAATTCTTTTAAAATGGGGCATATGTTGATACCGAAACATTGCCATCTAATGAGGATGACACGAAGAAAAAGGAATCATTGGAAGATCCCAAATGATGGCGAGAAGAAAAGATAGTTCGGGATATGTGCGCCATTCGGGATATGCGCGCAATTCGGGATATGTGTGTCATTCGGGTGTGTGTGCTATTCGGGAAGTTTAAAAGAAAGTATACCGAATGAAAGACACGGCGTGTTTGGATTCGACACGTCATGCAACATGAGAATTATTACATCCCGAAATTCGGATACACCAGACAAGACCGATAGGCGCGAACAGGTTTCCTAAAACTTAGAAATATCATTCAAAAAGAGACGGATGATGGCGCAGTTACAAATTATAAGAGACATGGGCTCCGATTTACATGGGTCGGTTGCGAAAATCATGGATTGGAGATGAAGTGGAGTGCCAAAATTCAAAGGTTTGAAATCAAAGAATAACTGCATAAGCGGTTAGAAACGCAAAAAGGATAAGTACCTGAAAGGAAGGAAGGAAGAGGGAAGAAGACAATCATCCAACAACAGACACTCTGTTTTTTCTCTAAAGTTTTCAGCTTACCCTGTTGTTCGTAGTGTAGCCTTAACATTCCAGCACTTTTCATTTCCTTGTACTTTCGATTTCAAGCAATCTATTTTCATTACCAGTCAACTAGGAGTAGCATAATTAGCAGATCTCTACCATTTCCATCACCTTCATCAATCACCCCGTCCGTTCGTTTGTTCTCCCTGACTTTCCATCAGAACAGAGCCGCAGAACCCCTCTTAATAAAAACCGAAGAACGAAATTCGGTAAAAGATATTCCCGATCTAAATCGCGCGAACAGTTTCCCTATTAAGATATTCATTTGGCGAACATCGATAAATACGACAGCGTCGAAATTATATGTTTTGGGGCCAAGTCAAGGGGCAAACGGACAATATCCCACGTAGAGCTGGGCTTTGTTGTTTTAAACTCATTCCAACTTATTTTCGAAATCTTATGTGACTCATATGCAACTTAACTCCTGTTTATTTCATGAAAAATGCACCATTTGAAAAATATTTTTCTAAATATAATTATTTGTATAGCTTACAAAAAATGAACTAACGCAAAAAAAAAAAAAATTCATTGTCTACGCAATGTTTAGACATCAATTGTTATCTATGATGAAACTATCTTTTATTGATAAATTATTTCAAGCGATATAAATAATTATTTATAAGAAATATTTTTCAAATCATTTATTTTTTACAAAATAAACGAAACTTGGATTTTCTTTTTTATTGGAACGGAACTTGAGCTTAACAATCGGGTTTTGACAAGTTGCCATCTCCGGCGAGTGGGGTGATGGCTATGGAGGGAGGAGGAGAGAGAAAATTTAGATTTTAAATTTTTTTTTTGTTGATTCTAAGTCAATGGACATTTTTCTTTGTTCGGGGAAAAAAAATGAAGAGAGACAGCAGGAGTTTGAAGTCAGGTGAGACAAAAAAGGGAAGAGAGACATGAAATTTTCCCATGATAATTATAGGTTGGTGACTTGTCGGAATCCCTAATTAGTATATGCATAAAATTATACATTTTTAAATCGTCGAATCAACAAAAATGCAGGATTAGATTCTTTTATTACAATATCTTCAAAAAGATTCTAATGAATGCTTCCAAAATATTTGTTAAGCAATTAACTAAAGGAAAGTTAACATATCGCTACTAATGACAATGACGGGAATATGAAAGTCCCTCGACCATCTTAAATCACTCATTTATTGAAACCGTCAGATGTTAAGTGTCACGAATGAACAATTAGCAACACAGAGTCATGAGGGGTCGTTTCGCCAAACTTCAAATTGGTCGAGCAAACGGAAATCTCGAATGGCTTCGAACTTGGCCGATGCGCTAGACTGTAATGTCAAAGATCTCTCCTCGTTCAAGAGCAACCTCGCCATTTTCGAACCCGTCTCTCTTACCTACTTTGTTATCGCTATTCGGGCCTATCGAGAAATCTGCTCAGCAGTAGTAGAAGGTTTGTCACTTCCCATTGCAGGATCTATTCCGACTCTATGCGGGAACTCTCTCGGATCCACCTCGGTAGAAGGCTGCCTACTTCCGATGGCAGGATGAGAGCCTATTCAAGTCAACGGATCCGTTCCATGTACAATTAATTCTTTAGTAAAATTAAGGCATTTCATAGCAAAATTACACTTAGGGTTAGCATGAATCCGCGACCTTTTTCTATGTATCGCGTGCTTCGCATATAAGAAAGGCTCAAGCCGGTTTTCTCGCCCACTTCCTCTTATCCAACGCCAAACCCCCTCAACCTAAGCGCTGCCCTCGGCCAATCAGGTACTGTCCTCTCGCTCTCGCTCTCGCTCTCTCTTTCTCGTCGTTTGATCAAACGGGTTTCGCGCATTCTCGCGCACGCCTACTTGATTGCCGTAGAACGTCGGTCCCCAAATTCATCGGCCGCGGCGAGAATGCTTTTGCGCTCGCTAATCCAATTGGTTTCGAGTCGCTGCTCCAATCGATCCGCGTGATGATTCTCAACATCGCCGTTCTGATGCTCGCGCGTGTCGATTCATGTGTTATCAAGTAGGTGCACGGCGTGTTTTAGCTGCTTCGATGGGAGGAGTTGAAGTTCGTAGCTGCTAGGGTTAATAATTGGCATCTCCTTTGAGATCTTTGAAGTTTAAATTTTTTCGATTGTGACTGCATGAATCTGATCCTTGTTGCAGCGTTACTGATGTTTTAGGCGGGATTAGATTGAGAAGGCGTTATTATTGTGCGGTTTCTTTCTTGGGTTTGCATTGAGTTGTTGTGGAGTTTTGTGGACCGTAGGTTTCAATGGCGGAGCGTAATAACGCGGTTGCTAAGCCTGTTTGGATGAAGCAAGCTGAAGAGGCTAAGCTGAAGAGTGAGGCGGAGAAAACGGCGGCCGCCAAGGCTGCATTCGAAGCTACTTTCAAGGATGTAGAGAAGAATCATGAAAAGGAGCAGGCTTCTTCAGATAGCGAGTCTGAGGAAGCTGAGAATATGTCCAACAAGCCGATTGGACCTGTTGATCCTACGAAATGCATGGCTGCTGGGGTGGGAATCGCTGGCGGGACAGCATGTGCGCCGTCTTCTTTTATGGTCGTCGCGAAGGATGCAGATGGGAGGAAAGTGCCTAATGGTGGTGCACAGATCAATGTGAAAGTCGTGCCCGGCGTGGGTGTAGGGGGAACAGAGCAAGAAGGAATTGTGAAGGACATGGGTGATGGGACTTACACTGTCACTTATGTGGTGCCAAAAAGAGGAAATTACATGGTCCACATTGAATGTAACGGAAAACCTATCATGGGTAGCCCATTTCCAGTTTTCTTCAGCGGAGGTACAGTTCTCTGGTTGTACTACAAATTTTCACGTCAGATTTTTATAATCGAGTTCAAATTCTTGACTACTTTTCACCATTCCATCACTATTTTAATGCTTGCACTTTCTGTTTATCAGTAGATCTTTTCTTTTTCCCTTCATACTATTGATAGAGCTTATCGCATTTTTCATATTTTTATAAACTGTTATTTTGGTTGAGATTTGTCACAGATCGATATCTAGTTAAACCTCGTTCTTATCGTATTTAAAGCATGAAAACTTGGATCTTCAGCAGAAAAGTAATTCAGTATGAGCAAGACTTAACGAGGATATGAGATGAAGGGCTGGAGAGATTGAAGCAAGAAGTGTGTTACTGGAACCAAAACATTGAGTGATCTGATCTATTATCTTGTACTTATTTTTCTCCGTGTTACTGCTTCTTTCTGTCTTGTTTGTCATCTTTCCTAGCTTTGGACACTTTCATGGGCTAGTTCCCCTTGAATTTTTCTAAGTAATAAAGAAACACGATGGTTACATAGTCTAAAGAAGGAAAGGTGTTGCGAATAGTTAATTTGTTTACTTTTTTTTTTTTCCTAATGTCTTCCACTGTCAAATGGTGCGTAATGTCAGCAGGCCATCCAATGCCCTTAGTTTTCTGGTAGACTTCACTCAAAGTGGAATTGAAAGGACTACTTAATCATTTGCTTCTTTAGAGTAAATGGCCATGAGGATTGAAAAGTGGGCATGATAAGAACTATGTGTGTCTTCCTGGCACACATCTAGAATGCAAGCTTCAATGGAGTATTCTTTTCTTCTCTCTCCTCAAAGCATAGATCAAATATAGTTAACCAAAAACTTGATAGTTGGATAGAAATTTGGAAGGGGAGATAGAAAGACCATCATATTGTGACAAAGGTGAAGCTTAAGAATTAGAAGTACAAAAGGAATCTCACTATGTAGTACTTTGAGCCAGACCACCAGCCCTAGTAGAGGCTCCCTATGCCAAACGGATCATTTGGGTTTTTTCTAGACTAGCCTTTTATGATTTTTTTTCTTTGTTCATGCATGATAGGATTAATTATCAACTGATTTTATGTCTGAGATCTCTGCTGCTTGTAATAATGAGATCAGTGTATGTTTTACAAGTTTATCCTAATATCATGTACAAGCTTACTGCAGCTAGAGTTGTTCTATGACTTTTCCGTCCTCACACTTTTGGTTGTCAAGTTGTTGATGTTGCTTTGCGTCACTCTCTGTCACCAACAGAATGTTATGACACAATTCAGTTTTAGAGCATTAGAAAATGATGATTGACTCAGCAGTCATACAAACTTTGTCAATTGTACATGTCTTCTCTGCAGCCATTTAATCTAAGAAAGTTGTACTTGATGAGAATACAAAAAAAATTGCATGCTTTTATATATGCTTGTGCAATTTTATTTTTCTTATTGAACCAGACCCAAGATGTTTCTTTTCCTTAATGCGAGTATAGTTACTTGTAATTTTCTCTTGCCTTTGTAATATCTGTTAACAATAGATAAGAGGTTGGGGCATAACGTGAACTTTTCTTGTTTCAAGTTCCAGAGCAAGAGAATGATGTTTTGCCATGAAACTTATGGAGATGGAATTGCTGGAAGGATGTATTATGAACTTTTCAAGTGAAGAACAGGCAATTAATATTAAGTTTTATCTGTCGATTCACACGCAAATTGAGTCTAAAATTTGAGTGATGAAAAGCATAACTTAATATGGCCAACTCTAAAATGTAATAAATGGATTGTTACTGAAAGAAAAACAGAGCACTGGATTGTACTTGACACATTTTATTTGGGGTGGATGCGCAATTGTAGAAATGAAAGTACTCAAGTTTGGAAAGCATGTCTCATGTAATCTTATCTGTGATGTACCATGCACAATCTCAATGCGTGTTTTAAATGGAATGCTGGTCATGCTAAAGCTTTATGCATTCTATATTTGGTTGGGAGGAAATGGAAATAAATAAAAACGTTGGCAAATGCTTCCCTTGTTTGGCTGGATGATTAAGAACGATATTGAGAGAAACAAGAAGGAAGTATTTTCCTTGAGGCACACAAAATATTCACTCAAAAGTGGGTGGAATTGGAGGGAAGTAGAAAATGCACCCTTATATCCATCCTTTGTTGGTTACTTTTGGTTTTGTGACTGAAATGAGCATAGCAAGGTCATTTAGTATATTTGCTATTTGCATTTCCCTCCCTGACTTTTTCAGTCAACATCTTTCCGAACAAGTTAAGATATCAGACAAAGAGTTAGGGAATTGTACTGGGGCTATACTCTTGCCATGTACGTTTCAAATACTAAGTCTGCCATGAGAGAGCTGTTCTTATTAAAAACTCTTCTACTTATGGTTCTCGCAGGTACTTCTACTGGAGGATTGCTGGGTGTGGCTCCTGCTTCCCCATTTCCTAATTTAGTTAACCAAACAATGCCAAACATGCCAAACTATACTGGTTCAGTTTCAGGTGCATTTCCAGGATTAATGGGAATGATTCCTGGCGTCATATCAGGTGCCTCAGGAGGTGCCATCTTGCCTGGTGTCGGAGCATCTCTGGGGAAATCTGTAGAGACTATTTAGCAGGTCGATGTGCCAATACTGATTGCAAGTTGAATCACCCACCTCATAATTTGCTGATGACTGCATTAGCTGCGACCACCACCATGGGAACACTCAGTCAGGCACCTATGGCACCTTCGGCTGCAGCAATGGCTGCTGCTCAGGCAATTGTTGCCAGCACAGGCGCTGCAAGCCCATGCAGCACAAGTTCAGGCGCAGGCCCAGTCAGCAAAGGATTCGACTGGTATCTCATCCATCTTTATTTTGTTTATACCCTGTGAATAGAGTGTATTACTAGTGTTTATGCTGTGTCTACCATCATTATAGGGTGGCATTTGGTGCTGTGTTGCATTGACTGTAACTTTGGGTTACTTCCGTTGATTGATCTCATCATTTTTGTAGGCTTATCTATATTTTGCGTGCTTTTCTTGTAAGGTTCATCAAACAAGGATGTCAAAGGTGATGCAATTGAAGCGAACATTGCAAGTTAGCAATCTCAGTCCACTTCTCACAGTGGACCAGCTGAAACAACTCTTTGGCTTTTGTGGTACGGTTGTAGATTGCACTATATCAGATTCGAAGCATTTTGCTTATATAGAGTATTCCAAACCAGAAGAAGCAACTGCTGCTCTAGCATTGAATAATATGGATGTTGGTGGTTCGGCCGCTGAATGTTGAAATGGCAAAATCACTTCCCCAAAAACCAGCTACTCCTAGTCTTGGTTCATCGTCTCTCCCAATGATGATGCAGCAAGCTGTCGCCATGCAACAGATGCAATTCCAACAGGCTTTGCTGATGCAGCAGAGTATGGCTGCACAGCAGGCAGCTAATAAGGCTGCATCGATGAAGTCTGCTGCAGAGTTAGCAGCTGCAAGGGCTGCAGAAATCAGTAAGAAACTGAGAGCTGATGGAGTGGTGATAGATGATCAAGAAACTGCAAGAAATCAAGGTATGTTATGTTGCAATCTTTGAAATGGCATTAATAACTGATTGATGGCATAAATAAGTCCAAACCATGGATAGACTCATAGACAAGGCGCTGGCTGTGTTGTCTCGCTGATCACTGATCAAAGCAGCCTCTGGTTTTGTTATGGGGCCCTACCTTGATGTGGGAAAAAGATTGACCATCATCGTAAAAGCAACACGTGATACATTTAATGGCCATAATAGCTGTTACATCCCGTTAGAATTGGCATCTGCCCAATTGCAGCTTTTTTCTTGCCTTAAAGTGAGTCTTTTTCTTTTGAAGCTCAGATGAACATGATGCATTCTTGTCCAGTTTGCGAATCAGATATGAAACTTTTACTAATAACAAAGCTTCTGAGGGAGAGCATGCCGCTGCTTTGTACCATGCTCTTTGTTTTCATATGTGCATGTGTGTGGATTGGGCATTTGGTAATTGCTCCTCATTTCCCTGTATTTGCAAAATGACACCCACAACATTCTGTTTGTGTTTTGAAAACTTGGTCTAAATTGAATAGTATCCCAAATACACTATGCTCTGAATCTTGAACGGTGGGGTTTTGCCTTAGTGATCATTATGCTTCAACACTAGGGCAACCTGGGATGCTTGAATTACAGAGTGATGGAAGTTCTGACCCCACTGGTTCCATCTCTTCCTTCTGTATGTGTTTATTCCTTAGAATATCTATTTTACAAAGAGTCACATGCTAAATTTTTATGACGGTGGTAGTTTCCGATATGGGGTGGCGATGGGGCTGATGGCAGTGCAAGAAATTGTGGTGTTGGAAGTGAGAGGATGTGGCAATTGCAAGCACATAGATACTCCAGATACTGGGGTGTGGAGTGAGATTGCTGGTAGTGGGTTGGAAACTTGGAGTTAGTGGCGGTGGAGGTGGTGGTGATGCTGTTATGACAGTGACTTCTGATGTATTCTTGGCATCTTAATCTAGCTTGTGGTCACTTTTTCTCTGAAAGCTTCTTGTTTATTCTTTTTGCCCTCTTTAGATCATTGTCCAGTTATCAAGCATTGAGGCATTTAGTTATCGTGTTTAAAACTATTTGGCTTTTCTGGAGCTGAAGAATAAGAATGGTCGGATGAAGGCGAATGTTGTTCAATGCCTCATGACATCATCTTGTGCTTGAAGCTGAGGTTAACATATGGTGCAATTTTTCACTCGTATTGTGTGGTTGACAGAAGATAGTGAACAGAAGGGAATTTTCTTTGTCAGCCCCATGTCTTTTCTGGAGTAGCATTGGGAGAAGCTCAATTTCTTTCTTTCTTAAAGGCTTTATGTAGCATTCCCAGAACTTCAATGAGAATGTTTCACCTGTAGGAGAGCTGAGGGGTTTTTTACCGGTGCAGTCTTATATATGGTTGGTGAATATATATATATATATGTATACACATCTATGTGTGTGCGTGGGTGCATATATATAAATATTTGTGTGTGTAATGTTGGTGTATAACTCGACTAATCAAGCTGACTGCATAATGTTGTAGTTTGTACTTTCCAGACAGTAGTCCAGAAAGCCACTTTTCCTTGGATATCCACAACTTTTGATTGGGCAACGTTAGTTGGAAAAGAAACAATTGGAACAATGTGGCAAACAGATTTAGGGATCGTATATGTCAGTTTGTATGTGGATGTGGATGTGCACAAGGCCTTGTGAATGAGCGTTAGCTTCAATTATACTCCTCACATTTTGGCTTTCTGATGCTCCAGTAACTTTGGTCTAGAACTTATGTGCTTAAATGCCATTGCATGAATGATTTTTAGTGTGCTCGCTGTTGTCGCTACTTTCTAGTTTAAGGTCGCCAGTTAAGCTTCTGTGATTGTCCCCTGCTTAGTTCACATGTCTACTCTTTTGGCCAGCTTCTATTGTTTCTTTGTGCCACCTTAAGCCAGGAGATTATTGTTACTGATTTAAGGAAATCCTTTGCTCTTAATTTTAACTTTAGAACATAACTCTGCTTTGTGCTTCCCAGCACATAAATGCTGTCAAATCTTGATTGTCTCGAATAAGAGGAACAGTTTTGCAATGACATATGCACCAGCTCTGTTTTAAGTTAAGAACAAAAAATGAACTCCACATTCATGAATATCTGTTCAAATATTGACAATGATTTATTTAATTGACTCTTTGCACTTTTGCAGGTCTCCTTCAACCTCTCGTGCAAGGTCAAAATCCAAGTCCTTATCACCTGTTAAGTACAGAGGGAAGCATAGGTCTCCTTCCTACTCACCTCCAGCCAGACATCGGAGGGAACGCAGATCCAGATCTCCACTCAGATTTCATCATCGCTCAAGCAATGAAGGTGACCGAAGGTCACATAGAGATGGAGGTTACAACATTGTAAAGAGTAGAAGGCGGGATTCTGATAGATCACATGATCATTATTCATCTTCTTCTAGGAGAAATAGGAGTAGGAGTGTGAGTCCTCAAAAGAGGAAATCTTATAGGCTGATTCAGAGTCACCCAGGCGTCATGAAGAAGGTTCTCATAGATCTCATAGATCAACTCATGGTAGTTCAAGATCACCAAGACGAAACCATGAGAGCCGGTCATCTGCAAAAAAAGATGATGGAGATAAATTAGGAGAAAAAAGGTCGCGATCAAAATCTGTTGAAATTGATCGTCATGGGAGTGAGAAAAGGGGGGAGAGGAACGAAGGTGGCACCGAGAGCGAAGAAGGTCCAGGTCATTATCTGCAGAAGGCAAGCATAATAAGAGGAAGTCGTCTCCAGGAAGCCCTGGTGTAAAAAAGCATGAGCATAAAAGGCGTTCCAGGTCTAGATCTGTGGAACGTCATCTGTCTCTTGAGAAGGAGGAAGAAACTACTGGTGAAAGACGGAGTTATCACAGCAGAAGAAGGTCAAGGTCAAGATCTATTGGAGATAAGCATAAAACGAGCCAAAAAATGGACAACAAAGATGCGAGATCAAAGCATCATGATAGAAGACGGTCGAAATCAAGATCTCTGGAAGGTAAGCACCACTCCAAGGATAAGGTGGATGACAACAAATCTAAGGCATCAAGACATCGTAGCAGAAGGCATTCAAGGTCAAAGTCTGCAGAGAGAAAGTATCGAAAGGGTGACAACACATTAAAAGATAAGAAACCTTCTGGGTCAAAGTCTAAAGAATCGAGGCATAATTCCAGTGATGAAATGGATGAAGGTAGCGACAAAGAATTGGAGGTGCGCAGAGCACAAAAATCCAGATCAACTTCAACTGAAGTTGACCATAATAGAGATGGATTGTCTCCTGAAAGGACCAAATTGAAGAAACCGAGGCATTCTACATCCTCATCTGTGGACCAGGAGGATGACTTGCATGATAGATGGAACAATAGCAATGTCAAAAAGTTGGACCATCATAATACCTTTGGTGATACTCGAGATTCTGACAACGTTCCAGATTCTGACGATAGTGGAAGGTTTGTTTCTGAGATTGAGCATTTTGACTTGGTTGAAAAGATGGTTGAGGAAGATCATGATGATATCAAAGGCTTGCCAAATCCAAAAAGTTACAAACAAGGAACAGTGTTTCAGAGTAATGGAATCTCAATGGATGCAGAGGACCTGTAGACCTGCTGCAGTAGATGCTGGGCACTAGAGCTTTGAACTGGTAGAGTATACAATTTGAAGTTGATCTTCTCTCGTTGTTTTTCTTGTTATGATTGTTAATCATAGTGGCTTTACATTTAGTCTGATATTGCATTTTTTTTCAAGCAGCTCAGGTTCATTTATTCAGCAAAATTGACTCTAGGAGAGAGACATTATATGCTCTTACAAGTAAAAGATTTGTTTGGGGAGACAAGTTGAATGCATCCTCGCCATGTTCGGACATTATGAGAATTCTGTGTCATGTCAGTCAGAGATAGCTGTGGAGAATAAACCGATGAAGCAAACTTAAATTAGATTTAGATATGGTGCTCCTGTGATTCCAGGGCCTTCATGGGGGACGATTGAGAAGATTGTTGCTCAAGGAAAAGATTTATCCAGTTTGAAGAGTCTTGTTTCATGTGCAGTGATAGGAATCTCGGCCTGAAGCATGGGACTAGCGCTTTAAATGGAGGACGGTTTCTTAGGAGATTGCTATCTTATATTTGGTTCTAAAAGTTTATGCCAGTCACTGGCTCGTCATGAATGTGGAGTTCTTTTGTTCATCTTTTGCAGTCCATGTGGAAGTGAATGAAGACTGTTATGAGCTTGTCACCATATGCTTTGAATATTTCAGGAAGTTTTCTGCCATCACTTGTGGTCAGCCACCCAATGTTTGTGACGACTTTCTTTTTCGCTTGATGATGTTGGATTAATACACTCGCTACTTTGCTATTTTATGATCAGTTTCACAATCACATGCTTAGTGCCAAGTTATCTGGTATTTTTGTGTGTTTCTTTTACCTTATTTCATTCTCCATAACATAAAAGAAGTGAAAATGGTAATCAAGTTTAGGTATATCTTTGTTATGCTTATATGTTCTTTCGTTTCTATTGTATTTGATGGTGTGGTGGGCAAGTTTATATCCCATGCCCATGCAGGTCGTATGTGGGGATATCTACAGAGCTCTCTTGAGATCAGTATGGACAGGGTTAAATTGCACTGTGATAATAGAGGTAAGCAGCTGTAGATCTTGTCATTCTAGGATGAAGACATATAGGGTTTCAATGAGCGTTAAATATCTCTCGGGTTAAGTGAGTTGATTGGGAAAAGTTGTTTTCTGTTCTGTTTGGGCATGCTTAACTTCTAAAATGTGCCATAAGCATGGTCCTTAACTGGTTACCATCTTCCTTTTTTGCTTTTCCTTTTTCTCTTTTTCTCTTTTTCCTCCTTCCGTGGAACTTATCTTTAGGTAAGCTACTTTTGGATTCAAGTGAAACCAGTTGCTGGGATCAGTATTGTCACGATTGCTCCATGTTGAGCATAAGCAGATTGGCCAGCTTGGTGTATTTTAGCTAAAGGTCAGAAGCAAATGTTGATTTGAGCAGGTAATGTCCGGTTAAACTTTCCATCAGGTGTCAGCCTTTCCACCTGATGTGCCTCATCTCATGGACATGGAGATTCGCCATGTGAAAGAAAGGCGTTCCTAGGCAAAAACCCTTAAGACCAATTTGAGGTTATTTTACTTTTTCATTCTCTTTGCAGTATAGGGCGAAACATTTATCAAAATACTTGATGGCGGTTATACATCTATGCCTTGCGGCAGCTGCGTTTCTGTCTCTGTTTTGCAAGGGCAAGCAGCGTACATTTTCGTTGGGTCTCTTACATATACATATTTTTTTTTTTGTTTGGTATTCTTTTCCCTTTGGGGTCAGAGATAGTGTGGTTTTGGGCATCTGCATATCCTTCAGTTCTTAATCAATCATGCTTCTGACGATGTTTAACTTTACGACTGGCCATAATTATTGAGCACATGCTCTTTGGAAAAGACTGTTTCAACTACATATTCCAACTCCCTTTTTCTTAACATGACTACTCAACTTTTTCTAATTTTTCATATGATCATGGTGAGGTTACCGGTTTTTCTTGACAAGTTATCATCTAACTAATGTTTGAAGAGGATCCATTGGTTGTCCTGATGCGGCCTGTCTTTTCCACCTGAAATTCGGTTATTTATTAGAGAACCAATTCATGTAAAGGAAACTCAGAACAACCAAGGATATTTTGTTGTTTGAGCCCCACCTCAGTTGTGACCGAGTGTTTCATGTTTCCAATTAGATATGACAGCATTGGTCATGCTTATTTCTTCGCCGGAGTTCCCCATGCAATTTGGTTTGGAACAAGTGGTTTCTGTTTCTCTTAAGTGTGCCAAAACAAACTTTCCTTAGCAATTGATTTTTGCCATTTTTCTTGGTGGTTTGGGCTGAATAGTTTCTGTGCTCAGCCTTTCCCATTTGTTTTTCCTCTTGTTATGCCTTTTTGCACTTGACGAAGCAGGTCTTGTGCTTACCAGCCCTAAGAGGAGTTTGAGAGAGACCGATTAGCCCCTCTCCTTCAGTAAAAGAAGTACCAAAAATTGGAATTAACTACATAGTGCTTTGAGTCACAGAGTCAGTAATACCTGCTTTGATCTCGACATGGTCTAATGATCATCCTACTGGACTTTAGAAGAATTATCTCAAGTTCCAATGGCATATTGGATACCCAGCTTGGGTAGTTTTGCTGAGTAGCTCGAATATCTCGCATAATTTGCATCCAGATATTCATCTGTTTTTGGTTCTTCTCTGTATGAGGGACGCTTCCAACATTAGCAATTAGCATCCCGTTGAGGATGAGTTCTCATTTTGTTGGGTCAGGATCTATTCTCACTTCTGACTTTTAAATCCGTGACTTAGGTTTTGAGACTATCCGGGCTAATTTTTCTTGTGATTATCTATAGCTAACTTCGAATGAGTTAGTTTTCGGTAAGTAGAATTCATTTGCTGATGTTTTAGGTCTCTGAATCTTGATCTTTCCCCTCTATTTTTGTTCGTTAGCTGAATTTGCCATCTCCTTGAATCCTCCGACCTCCATTCTCTGTCGGTGTCCCCATTACCCTAATATTCATCAAGGCCTTGGTCAACATGGTGATAGTGCTTTTCATGTAATACAGAAGAAATCGAAGCCTTTGACATGTGTATCTGATGGTCGGTTCTATAGCTGGCGCGATGGAACCCGATCAGTCCACTGCTCATATGATTTGTATGCCATTCTATGTGCTTGAACTTTTGAAATCACTCATGCCTTGTGTAATCGCTACACGTGATAACAGTGCATCGTAACCGATCGTTTATCACACTGAAAATTTAGCTGTGGGAGCTGTTTGGCATGCGCGCAAGTTAAATGCCCGACCGCTTGAATTGTTTAGCTTTGCAGCTATCATCTTATTGATTGGTTATCTACATATCATGGATAGCACGATTTGTAGTTGATTACAATCAACAAGTCAAAAATGTAATTAGATTGATACTTTGATTGAGTGGACATTGCTACTTTAGTTTTTTCACTTCTTTTTGCCTCTTTTTGGTCCTCCCAGCTCTGTTCTACATCGGTTATCTCGTGGGTTGTGTCCTAATATAATCGAGGATTACATGGAGCTAAAAGATAATCAAACAGCGAAAACTTACGTCGGCTGCTGTTCAAATACCTCAAATGCCAACTATGTACAATTGCGTGTTTGATCCATCACGCGGCTTCATTCTGGCTCGCGTCTTTTCTATTATGCGAGGTCGAGGGATAGTTGCGTGTGATGCCAATTTTTGCCTCTATAAAATGGGGTTCTTTGTCCTTTGCTTCTAACACTAACAAAGCGGGCACATGCGACGTAGCTTCTCGACAATCGTTGCACCAAAATCGGATTATACGGTCCATCAAAAACTATTATTACCTCAATTCAAGATTTCGATCTTGCTTATGATTACGAGTAAGAGGGAGGATGCATCTTTCGTGCAAAAGACTTTTTAGAGTGCTCCAGCTTCTAGTTTTGACCAGGTGACAGGGACGATGTAAGGTATATTGTTGACCCCTTTCAAACTTTTCTCCTGTTCTGTGTACGTATCAACTCTAATCTGACTCAGATTTGAGATTGTAAATTCAGGCGTCAGTATAATTTGTCCAAATCACAACAATTAAAGCCCTACAATTCGAGGTATTTGAAATGCAGCTTACGCCTGTTGGAATTTTATTTTTACTTTTATTATTTTATTTTATTTTATTTTATAAAATTCCTATTGGGCTATAATCAATTATTATGTATTCGAGACAATGCATGATAGCCCGTTGATGTTTGGGTGATCGTTTATTGGGCTTTTGCGCATCTCAGTTTTATTATTGATGTGGGTTGGACGGCGTAAGGTGTAGGCCCGTGTGTTGATGTGAGCCCGTGATGGAAGGGTCCATCACTGTTATATTATCAGCGCTAGGTCCCCTCTCCCACTTACGAAAAACATAACGACAGTTCCATCGGCCGTCGCGTGAGGAGGGAGAGGAAGACCTAGGGCACGGTTTTTTCGTCTCTCGCAGATCTTGCTTCCACGTCGCATCGTATTGTAGATCTCAGCCCTCGCGTGCAAATTCGAGATCATGGCGCAAACAGGTACGTGTTTATTTATCGTAATTCCTTGACCTAAATCGATTACGTTGATCCTGGATTGCGATTGAATATCTTACATGTGGTATCAGAGCCAACGTAATTCGATTTAGGATCAATTTATGTTTGGTTGTGATTGTGTTCTTGAAATTTCGTTAAAAAAAAACGGATTTGAATGGGTAAATCAAATTTAGGGTTTTCTGGCCGGCGGGATTCTTTGCCGATTCCGGCCAAATTCCGGCAAGTCACGGCCCGGCTTCGGACCGGTAGGGTCGCCTCCATGGGGACAAAAGCCCTAAGGTGTTTCGGCATTTAGTTGATCGTCGGAGACGGATTTGACGATTGAAGTTCACGATTAGGGTTTTTTTGCGTCCCGAGCGATTTTCGTTCGATTTCGGGCAAAATACTTCGCCGTTTCCATCGATTCTAGGATCTATATGATCGCGATGATGTGATAAACAAAACCCACTAATTATTTTTGTTTATGGTGGGCTGTCGGAGTTGAATAGGCGGATGAACGAGCGAAGAGTCGGGCGTTTTCTGGTTGAAGTTTTCTAGGAAGAAGACGAAGGCACGTGCACGGCACTTGCCTTTTGGTTCGTCCGCGTGAGTGCTGGGCGCGTGCATGTGAAGTCTATTAAAAAAAAAAAAAGAGAGGATGGCGCGTTGTAAGCAGGAACGTGGGGAGTTTCCCCACGTGAAATAGATTCTTTTGATTATTATTATTATAATAATAATAATCAGCCTTCTTGGGACGTGGGGACTTTCCCACGTGAAGACAGAATTCATTTATTATTATATTATTATAATAAAATAATAACATTAAAAAAAAATAAAAAAAAATTATTATTATTATTATTTTTTTTTCTAATGATCACTTTTAAAGTGACATCGGAGAGCGGTTACACCTTCTTTAAAAGTGAAAATTAAAATATATACATATGTGTGTTAGTAAATTATTAATTGTTTAAATACCGTTGTCCGTTGTTTTAGTGACTGTTGCAACAAAGTTATTTTGATCAATGAGAGTAAGCATGTGGGGTCACTTCATATTTGTGCTGTGAGTGTTTGGCTGCCAAAGTAGCCCATTTGCAGTGACAGATGGGGTACCTCGCGGGCATGTGCATTCAGGGTGAGTCGCTTTGGATTTGTGCTTTGGTTGCTTGGCTGCCAAAGTGGCCCTGCCAGAGTGACAGCTAAAGTTTTCTCGCAATCGCATGTGTTCTCAATAAGTGAGAGGTCTCACATTTGTGCTTTGAGTGTTTGGCCGCCAAAGCGGCTCACTTGAAGTGACAGGTGAGATTTTCTCGGACTTGTTGAGGGTGTTTGAGAGTCTTGACTGTGCTAGTGTGGGGTCCTTCTGCCCAAAGGTGTTGGATTTTCTGCATTTGGTGCTGTATGAGATTTTCTCGTTGATAGTCTATGTTATTGACTATTGTATTTTGCTTACTTATTAATTGTTGCATTATTTTTCAGTCACTCTTGCTTTGAACAACGGTGGTGTTGGTGCTGTTGAGGTCCTGAATGGATCGAATTATAAGAAGTGGAAGGATGATCTTCTGTATGCCCTGGGATATGTTAATCTGGATCTTGCGTTGCGTGTGGATCGCCCCGCTCCGCTTACGGAGGCTAGTACTCCCTACAAAAGGGAGCATTTTGCTAAGTGGGAGCACTCAAATTATATGAGCCTTCTAGCCATGAGGAGATCTATCTCAGAACACTTGCTGAGCGGTTTACCCGAGACCGCTACTGCCAGGGAGTTGCTCACAGCCTGGGGGAAAGGTACCTGGTACCCGATATGGCTGAATCAAGTGTCCTTCTGAAGAAGTTGACGAGTATGTCTTATGATAATGTGGGAGGTGTGAGAGATTATATTCTGCAAATGGTCCATATCCAGTCTAAGCTCAAAACCCTTGAGATTCCTCTCCCAGATAAGTTCATTATTCTCCATGCTCTCAATTCCTTGCCTCCAAATTTCTCTCAAATCAAAACTGCTTTCATTTCCCAAAACGAGAGTTGGTCTGTAAATGATCTGATTAGTAAGTGTATGGCGGAGGAGGAGAAACTTAAAAGGGAGAAGAGTGAGAGTGCTTTTCTTGTGTCTGCCCCTAGACCTGTCTATGGTAAGAGTAAGAAGGCTACTAAGCGTTTTCACCCCGGTGCTTCTAAGAATGTTAAGGGCTTCAAAAGGCATGGTCATGATCAGAGTGGTGGAGGTCCTAAAGCTGCTTTTAAGAGAGATGTCAAGTGTTTCTACTGTCAAAAGACTGGTCATCTAAAGAAAGATTGTTTCAAGTTAAAGGCTCGTCAAGAGCAAAATAAATCTGGAGGTAACTCATTAGCCTATGTCTGTTTCGAATCCAATTTAGTTGATGTCTCACCTAACTCCTGGTGGATTGATAGTGGTGCTTCTGTACATGTTACTATGACATTGCAGGGGTTCAGGAGCGTAAGGAAACCAAGTGAGACGGAGTCGAAGCTTAAAGTAGGAAATGATCTCGAAGCTGAAGTGGAGTCAATAGGAGTTGTTAGGCTTATGTTAGAGTCGAGTCATGTACTCATTTTGAGAGATGTTTTTTATGTTCCTAGTTTTAGGCGAAATTTGATTTCTATTTCTGCTTTAAACACTAGTGGATATTCTTTTCTTTTTCAAAGTGGCTCAGTTCAGTTGTCCCTGAACTCTCAACTTGTTGGCTCCGGTATTCTAAATAATGGATTATATCAGCTTGTTCTTTCTCCTAATCTATATCAAAGTTTTGCTGTTGAGTCTAGTGTTTCTAAGAGATCCTTGTGTGCTGAAAATTCTTGTCTCCTATGGCATAAACGTTTAGGTCACATATCAAGAGAGAGAATTCAAAGGTTAGTCAAAAATAACATTTTACCTTCTCTTGATTTTGGTGACATGGAGACTTGTGTCGACTGCATTAGAGGCAAATTTACAAAATCTAAAAAGAAAGGGTCTACTCGTAGCTCAGAGCTTCTAGAAATCATTCACACTGACATCTCAGGACCTTATCCTACTACCTTATGTGGACATAAGTATTTTATTACATTCATAGACGATTTCTCTCGATATGGCTATCTTTATTTCATTAAAGAGAAGTCAGAAGCTCTCGACAAATTCAAACTTTTTAAAATGAGGTTGAGAAGCAGTTAGAGAAGGTCGTTAAGGTAGTAAGGTCTGATCGTGGAGGTGAGTACTATGGTAGACATGAGGGGTCCGGGCAGCAAATGGGACCGTTTGCCAAGTACTTGCAGGAATGTGGGATTGTTCCACAGTATACCATGCCTTATACGCCTGAACAGAATGGTGTGGCCGAAAGGCGGAATCGCACCCTTATGGACATGATGAGAAGCATGATGAGTAGGTCTAACCTACCAAGTTTTTTGTGGGGTGAAGCGCTTAGAACTGCCTTGTATATCCTTAACCGTGTTCCTTCTAAATCTGTGCCTAAAACACCTTTTGAGATGTGGACTGGTCGTAAACCTAGCCTTAGACATTTTCGTGTGTGGGGGTGTCCTGCTGAGGTGAAAATTTTTAATCCCACGATGAGTAAAATTGATTCAAAGACTACTCGTTGCTTTTTCATTGGGTATCCTGATAGGTCTAAAGGGTACAGGTTTTATTGTCCCAGTCGTGGGAGGACGGTGATAGACTCCGCAAATGCTAAATTCTTGGAGTTTGATGTTGCTGATGCTGTTAGTGCTGATGTTGATGTTACTGACACTTTTGAGCAGAACGAGAGGGTGTTATTTCCTTCCATTGTCCCACGTATTGATGCATCTACTATGCCCGATGACATCGTTGTTGAACATCCTGTTATTGATGGTACTTCAGCACAACCTGGGTCTTCTTCTCAGGATACTTCACATGAGGTTCCTGTTAGGAGGTCTGTTAGACAGAGGAGACCAACTATTGGTGATGATTATGTTGTTTATCTTGGGGAGTCTGATGCTATTTTAGCAGATCCTGTGAGTTATCAGGAGGCTGTTGCTAGTTCCCATGTAGATAAGTGGCTTGAGGCTATGAGAGATGAAATGCATTCGATGTCACAAAATGGTGTATGGGAGCTTGTGAATTTACCTGATGGTCATCGACCAGTTGGGTGTAAATGGGTGTTCAAAACAAAGCGGGATGCAAATGGAAAAGTTGATCGCTATAAGGCGAGGTTAGTAGCAAAAGGTTTTACCCAGCAGCCAGGTATTGATTATACTGAGACATTTTCTCCTGTTTCTTCTAAGGATGCTTTTCGCATTATTATGGCCTTGGTTGCACATTATGATCTTGAGCTTCATCAGATGGATGTTAAGACTGCTTTTCTGAATGGTAGTTTGGATGAGGATGTGTATATGATGCAACCAGAGGTTTTGAAGAGACTGGTAAGGAGAACATGGTTTGTAAACTCAAGAAGTCTATCTATGGTTTGAAGCAGGCTTCTCGTCAGTGGTATTTGAAGTTTGACGAGGTAGTGACTTCTATGGGTTTTGTTGAAAATAAGGTGGATCATTGTATCTACCTGAAGACCAGTGGGAGAAGGTATATTTTTCTGGTCTTGTATGTTGATGACATCCTCCTTGCTAGCAGTGACGTTAATTTGCTGCATGAAACTAAAGTAATGTTGACAAGGTCTTTCGATATGAAGGATCTTGGGGAGGCGTCTTTTGTTCTCGGGATAGACATACATCGAGATAGATCTCGTGGGTTGTTAGGACTCTCGCAGAGAGCATACATTGATCGCGTGCTTAAGCGTTTTGAGATGGAGAGTTGTAAGCCCAGTGTTGCGCCAGTACAGAAAGGAGATAAATTTAGTAAAGTCAGTGTCCCAAGAATGACTTTGAGAAAAAGTCAATGGAGAATGTACCTTATGCTAGTGCTGTCGGCAGTTTGATGTATGCACAGGTATGCACTAGGCCGGACATTGCTTTTGCAGTGAGTGTTCTTGGCAGATATCAGTCTAATCCAGGTCCAGATCACTGGGTGGCTGCCAAGAAGGTTATGAGGTACTTGAAGGGGACACGGGATTATATGCTTGTGTACAGGCGGTCGGACAATCTTGAAGTAGTTGGTTTTTCTGACTCTGATTTTGGGACATGTCCGGATGATAGAAAATCTACTTCGGGATTTATCTTTATGATGGCTGGAGGTGCAGTTTCTTGGAAGAGTGTGAAACAAACTCTGACTGCTTCTTCTACTATGCAAGCAGAGTTTGTTGCATGTTATGGGGCAGTAACGCAAGCGGTTTGGCTGAGAAATTTTATTTCAGGGCTTGTGATTGTTGATTCTATATGTAGACCACTGAAGATATATTGTGACAACAGTGCGGCTGTGTCATTTTCGAAGAATAATAAGAGTTCAAGTGGTTCGAAGCATATAGAGATTAAATATCTCGCAGTCAGGGATTTTGTGAAGAAAGGGGATGTTGAGATTGAGCACATCCGCACTGACGCGATGATTGCAGATCCTTTAACCAAGGGGTTACCACCTGGGATTTTTCGGGCTCATGTAGCTAATATGGGGGTGGTAGAGTCTTTTGATGTACTTGGTTAGTGGGAGTCTGTGTTGTCTTATTTTATGAGACAGTTATTTGTTGTTTTTGATTGAGACATGTGATTGTTTCAGTATTTATATATGATGATCATCAGTTATTTCTATTGTTATTGTATTACATGTGCACATGATTGAAAGACTCAGGATCCGGTGTTTATCTTGAGCATGACGGTTATGTCAAATTTGTATGTCTCTGATGACACCATAAAGTTCTCGCGAGGTTATGTTTTGAGACATGCGGGGCATTAGTGCCAATTGTTTTCATCCGGCTTCTTTGAAGCATTAAGGTTACGGATGGGTACTCTGATTTCTCTGAGGTATTAGGTTACAGAGAGTTTTCTCTAACTTCAGTGAAATATAAAGGTTACAGAGGGATTTTCCTGACTTCTATGAAGTATCAAGGTTACAGGAAAATGGTAAAGGACCGACCGAAAGATAACATCATTGAGATCACCATTTAGGGATGTTATTTTCGGCTACACCGCCACATTGACCCATTGACATTAGAGTTGCTAGTGCTTGTGATCATAGTTGTCCAATATCGTTTAATGATGTGACGATGGCTATGGTTCGGTATTAGTAATTTTGATGGTCGGGGTTGTTTTGAGATGTTGTCTCGAATATTGTATTTTTATTACGGCTATATTTGTGTACAGCCTGAGAATCATTTTGAAAATAAATTTTTTTTTTTAAAAACTTTTGTAATTGATCATAGCCCAAGTGGGAGAATGTTGGAATTTTATTTTAAAATTTTATTATTTTATTTTGTTTTAATAAAAGTCATATTGGGCTATAATCAATATTTTGTATTCGAGACAATGCATGATAGCCCGTTATTATTTTGGGTGATCATTTATTGGGTTTTGCGAATCTCGTTTCATTATTAATGTGGGTTGGACGGCATAAGGTGTAGGCTTAAGTGTTGACGTAGGCCCGTGATGGAAGGGCCCGTCACTATTATATTACTAGCGCTAGGTCCCCTCTCCCACTTACGAAAAACATAACGACAGTTCCATCGGCCGTCGCGTGAGGAGGGAGAGGAAGACCTAGGGCACCGCTTTGTCGTCTATCGCAGATTTCGCTCCACGTGACATTTGTATTGAAGATCTTGGCTTCCGCGTATAAATTCGAGATCATGGCGCAAGCAGGTACGCGTTTATTTATCGTTGTTTCTTGACCTAAATCGATTACGTTGAACCTGGATTGCAATTAACAATCTAATACGATGTCGAAGTTAAGGTTGAAGTCTTGACGGATGAAGAAGCATGGGAACTATTTAAGGAACATGCCGGAGAAGTAGCTGATTTGCAGAGCATCAAGCCATTAGCGGTTACTGTCTGCAAAGAATGTGGAAAGCTGCCGTTGGCACTAATCACTGTGGGTTCGGCGATGAGAAGGAAGACGCAGGTTGGCCTGTGGGAGGATGCTATAGATGAGTTGAGAATGTCGAGACCTTCCATTCACGGTATAGAGCCCAACTTGTATAGCTCACTGAAGTTGAGCTACGACTCGCTGCAGAACGAAAAACTCAAATCTTGCTTTCTGTATTGCTGCCTGTATCCAGAGGACTACTCCATTCTAATAAGTGAACTGGTCGAATGCTGGTGGGCCGAAAGTCTGATCGGTGAACAACTTGCGTATCATGCCGCGTTAAACAGGGGAATTGCCTTGATTGAGAGCTTGAAAGATTCGTGTTTGCTGGAGACCGGCGATGCAGACAATAGCATAAAGATGCATGGTGTGGTCCGCGATGTTGCGATTTGGATTGCGACGTGCGCAGGTCCAGAATCCAAGTTTCTTTGTTCAAGCTAATGTTGGAGTAATCAGACTTTCCGAGGTCGAGTTGCAAAGGAATCTGGAAAGGGTTTCTCTGATGAGGAACAGCATAAAGGTCTTGCCTGATCAGGAGATAGAATGTCCTAAAGTGATATCTATGTTCCTTCAATACAACTCCTTCCTACAAAAGATTCCAGAGAGCTTTCTGCAAGGATTCGGAGCTTTGAAAGTAATGAATTTGGGAGGAACCCAGATAAGGTCATTACCCGTTTCTCTCCTCCGTCTTCGAGATCTTCGCGCTCTGCTTCTGAGGAGCTGTAACCATCTCGAAAAGTTGCCGCCGTTGGGAAGTCTCACCAAACTCAATATACTCGATCTCCATGACACGAGTATCAAGCAATTGCCAGAAGGGATGGATCAACTCACAAACCTACGGAAGTTAGATCTGTCATACACACTCAACTTGGAATTCGTTCTAGCAGAAACAATTTCTAAGCTGACTTCCTTGGAATTCCTGGACATGACGGAAAGCGGTTACCGCTGGCTCATCAAGCAAAGACCTCCACAGCTCTACTTCGAGATTTACTTGCAAGAGCGCCACACGGAGCAAAGGGCGACCCTGGATGATCTACAGTCTTTGCAAAGGTTATCCGTCCTATGTCTATGCTTGCACGATACAGTGAAGGCCTTCGAAGAATGCGGTGTTTATTGGATCCAAAGGCTTAAAACGTTCCGCTGCTCGATGGGACTGACGTATTCACCGCGCGACATAACAAGACCAATGGAAAGAGACCTCTCGGGAGACAGTATGGAATGGTTCATATCTCACGCGACTTCTCTAGCCTTCGATAATTGTCGCAACCTTCACGAGGTTCTGGAGAACCTCGTCGTAAACCGAGTGGATTGTTTTGCTGATATGAAGATATTGACTCTCAAAGATGCCATGTTGAACGAAGGAAGCAACGCTAAGTTCGACCTACTGCCGAATTTGGAAGAGCTGTATCTTGACAACATTGGGAAGCTGAAGAGCCTATCGGTGCTAGCCGATCGCTTGGGATTGAGCTTTCCTAGATTGGAAGCTTTGGTGGTAACTGGATGCAACGAATTGGAGAATCTGTTCTTCTTGGGGGATCGGATCACAAGCCTGCCCAAATTGAGCAAAATCAAGGTAGGCACTTGTGTCCATCTAAATGAACTCTTCCAATGCTTCCCAGGAAGCGCGAAAGAACACGCTGCTGCTGCTGCTGCTGTTCCTAACCTGCGGGCGGCACATTTGAGCGGGCTGCCCGATTACAGCGCTCTGCAGGAGAGAGGAGTCGTGGCAGAGTCTCGAGCAACTCGAGGTCACGCGCTGTCCTTCGCTGAAGAAGTTGCCATTCGGGACCGTGAATGGCAACTCGATAAAGAAGATTAAAGGGGATGCACATTGGTGGAGCGAAGTTCATTGGGACACTGATGATATGAAGTTGTATTTCGACCGGGCATTTCAAAGAGACGCCTGATTTACAGGCCAACCTTGGCATGTGAATTTTGTCAAACAAAGGTGGGCACCTCTATGTTCCTTTGTACCAGGAAACTGCTGACTGATGTATCGTGCCAATCTAGGAAAAGTATTTTGTCTCAGTTGTTGCTAACTCCTCGTTTAGGCCTACATGTTCGAAGGCTTGGTCTGTAAATGGATGTCATGTACCTCCAGATTAAAAGAGCATGGATGGCAACCGCAGAGGAAGATCGATCGTCCTCATGTTCTTATTCGATCCATGCAATCCCTCTTCTCTGGAGAACTTCCGATATGCGAAACGGAGATGCTACAGACGATAATCGACATCTCTAGGTTCATGCTTACCTTCCTTGTCCATCGTCCATTTCTCCGGAAACACGTTTTCACCTGACTCTATCAAGTCTATGTTTATGTGATCTAATCTTATATGAAATTACCAACTCTTATTTTGAGTTAATTATGATCTTCATTACATTGCTTTCGATAAAAATAGATTGTTCTTAATAATTTGAAAATTTTCATTTCCGCAGCTTACCAACTTGTTAAAGGCACCAACTCTTACATAAAATTGCCAACTCAAATGCGACTTTAGTAACCACATTTATTTGATTAAAGTACTAGCTCTTTTGATGATCTATCGATAATTATATGCCAAGCAAGTGAACGATTCTTTACGAAAGTAATAAAATTTTCCAAGACAATTGACTATTCAAGTAGTTTACAAATATGTATTTGTGCAGCTTAAGTTACCAATTCTTAAAAAAAAAAAAGATTTACCCAATCAACTTTAAACATATTGCATGGATGCTAATTCAAAATAAACTTTACAATTTGGTCAATGTAGTTCGAAACATTTTCATGATTTTCCAATGTTGTTTCGGCCTAAATTGGTTGAAAATTGTTAACGTGGTGATCTAGTCATTTTTTATCATCCTATATGTCATAGCCGGCGATTTGACATGGAGGGCCTGTGATCAACACGTCGTAGTAATTTTTTAATATTCAAACATTTATTTCTTTTTTTCGCTTTTTTATTTTCTTTTCTTTTACTGGGCCGAAGTTTTGGTCAAAAATTGACCAAAATTCACTAGGCCCAAAAGTCTCCCATTTGGGCTTGGGCTTTGCCTGGTCAGGTTCGGTAACGGTCCACTTTTTTTCCGCTACCGGAACTACAAAATCTCTCTCTGCGCGACGGTTTCTTGTGTAAAACCAGAACCAACGCCACGTTTGCCCCTCGCCGCCGGAGTTTCATGCCGCTCCTCTGATTCTTAACCTGTATCAACCGCCTCCCTTCTCTCCGTCACTGTCATCCTTGACTCGGGTTTGGGCCTCCGAGGTCAATGGCGGCCTACGGCAACTTCGGTAACATGTACGACGTCTCCCTGAAGCCGCGGCTGCTTTCGACGCTCCTGAGGGAGCATGTCCCGGACGATTCACGTCCCTTCTCGGACCCCTCGGAGCTCGCAAGCGTGACCGCTACGCTCAGAGTCCATAAGTTGCTGTCCGAGTCGTTCGAGGATTCCACGGACGAGAGTTGGTCGAGAGCTGGAAGAAGGCGGTGGATGCTTGGGTCGATCGGTTGCTGCTACTGGTGTCTAGCGACGTGGTACCGATCTCCGCCTTGTCTTCTTTTTTCGTGATGCTGTTGGCTTGGGCTTATGGAAGCTCATACTTTTGTTTGACTACAGCCCTTTTTTTTTTTGCCCTGTTAGAATGCATTTGTAGTTTAGGTGGTAGCATGAGACATATTAGCATTGTGAAAGATGAGTAAAACTCTTTTCCGATGGCTTTGCAAATTGCTTTTTTGGAACTTTGGAATTGTAGTATCAGTATTTATGAATCTGAGCATGTGATTCTCTTCTAGCCAGACCAAATGTTGGGCAGGAGTCTGTTTGCTGGGCATAACTTGCCAAGACTGCAGCTCTCACCGTTTCTTGGCATCTTATTCTTCTTGGTATCAGAAACTTCATGCGCTCGTTCAGGTATCTGAATTGTATGGTGATTATACCTTTATTTTCCTCTTTCTTCTCTTTCTTCTTTTTCAGGAGAGGGACATTGTGGTTGACTGACCGCGTTTGGTGTTGTCTTGATATAAAACCAACAAACCAGTCATCGATACCTTGTTGCCCTTTGGCAGTTGCTTCTTAAACTATTAAATGTGTAGAGATTAAGTGTCTCCGCGGAAGCTTTGATCTATTGCTTTTGGAAAGTGCTGTGTAACTTCTGTTGCATGATGAGCCCAAATTGAAAGAGAAGGCAAGGCAGAGGGGAAGTCATAAAGGTGTAAGAAGGATGTCTCCAAGTGATGCTGACTGTTGTTATGAATTGTGCACTTCAAAATGCATATCTCTTTGCACAAGTAGCAATACAACAAGAGGAATATTTTGAAAGGCTCCTGCTATTAATGTAATGATGAAAACTTTAGTGTCATATCACGTATGTCAAGGACGAAAATCACAATCCAACGTAATTTGCCATATATCACCATATTTGAGAAAATCAAGCTTTTCATTGTAATTTGATGCATTCTAGGCAAGTAGTAACTATTGATGGATATGATGCTAGGCTTTAAAAAATGATAAAAGGCGCATACTTTTGGTATTGGAGTTAAAAAACCCTCTTTCTTTCATCCTTTTGATAGGCACCAGGGTTTCCAAGTTTGTGACGAGTGGCATTCTATTGCCTCCACTGTCGGACCTGTTTACCAGTGAGCTGTGCTTCTGTTTTTCCTTTGACCTTCTCTGATGAATTCAGAAAATCCAACTTATCCATACTTCTTGTTGAAACTAAGAAAGCGTGAAACTGTATTATAGTAAGAATCAAATAATGCAGATTTTATGTTACCAGATGTCATTGAGAGTTCATATTAGGATAAACGCATCTGGATCAACGTCGTCTGCTACTTGACATATCTCATATATTATTCTTGATTATCCAGAATGTCAATGAGGATTTATAAAGAAGATTTTCATTTACAATTAGCTTTTCACAAAGAGCATCAAGGTGTGCAAGACTTAGCTAAACTAACTTCAACAAAAAAGATTGAAAAATTCAGAAAACACTGGCACTTGTTTTTCAATGATAAAACCAACTTTATTGCTACTGGGGTGTAATGATGGATATCTGCATTTTGACTTAGAAAAGGTTTTTCACACTATGCCTGGAAGGTGTGTATACAGGTGTATATTTAACAAAACTTAGATGAAGGCAGCTTAGTTGCTGATGACGACGATGATATTTTCATTTGATAAATATGGTTTGTAGTCACATCTTCTCAATCTATTGACTCGTGGTGTCATGGTCCTTGTGGTTTTCCTTAATAGAACAAATGACTTAGCGTCATTTTAAATGTGAGGTAACATAAGGTTCCTGCTGAGGTCATTGGATATTGAAAACCTTGATCGACAGAAGGTTTTTATGAGATTAACTGATCATTTGCCATCAAAATTACAGAAAAGCAAAAGGAGGAGGCAATGAGAAGTGACATGTAATAATGACTCCTTTCAAGCATTTTTAGTAAAATAGTTACTTCAAGCAACATCTATGCCACCATCTGTTAGCTGGCCTGAATAATGCGAGAACTGTAGATCTTGTTTACCTGATGCATTGTTTAGTCTTAACGTGCTTTATTTACCTGGACTAGGTTAGGTCAGTTTCCCAACGTGAAGAAAGATGCTATTAGTTTTTCGGGAAGCTAATTCAACCATTTTTGAACTTTTGATGAAGATGGATCGGAGGCTCTATGGGTTAGTAGTTATCTTCTGTTGCTTTTTTACAATGTGAACCTAAGTATTCTATTAACTTTGCTTTTGTTTTTAAACTCTGCAATTGAAAGGTGGAGAGAGGGCCTTTGTGCTTGTGGATGTGATTGTTAGATTGACTTAAAGGTTGTAAATGTTGCAATTGCTGTTTCAAAGCATTGTCATTTAAGCCTATGATTCATATAAGTGCTCACAAAACATCAATTTGGAAAAGTTATCTATTATACTCAGGGCGCAAATTGATGCTTATGTCTAGTTCTTGATTTATCCTTAAGCATGAAATACCCAACTTGGCAACTCGCATTATGCCAATGGTATACAATCTACTTGGAGGAGCTTTCACACTTATGGAATGGGACAAAATGATGGTTTTTCAATTGTAGGCATTCTAAGGAGATCTTTCATTGTTGGGATGCAACTTCTAATGTGATGCTTTTGTAATGCAATACTTTGCTTGTATGCAACTCGAAACATGTTCTTTCTTCTGAATGTTAGTTTTGTGGACAGAATTAAGGCAAAATTGTCCCAACTTCTGATCTTGTAAGCAGCTAACTAAAACTTTTGGCGATGGGTCCTTATGGTTTTCTTTTTTTTTTTTCCTTTTCTTTTTTGGGTCAAATGGTCCTTATGGTTTTGGATTACTGCAGTTTGCTAGTGTACTTGTAGCATTAGCAATTTGCCGGTCTTTCACATCTTGGATGCAACATATGTAGCCATGGGGAAGTAAACTACATTCTCACACTTGATGCTATGCAATGCAAGTGCCTAGTGGCTATGTGTCTGCTTTCCCTTGACCATCCCTTAACACAATTGCAAAACTGAGGGTCTTAACTGTGATAAGTATAAATGCAGCTTCTTCAGAATTTGGGAATCACATGAACTGCTGTTGTAATTGAACTTGTGTTGTTTAGTGCAAATCAATCTAGGTTGGTAATCCTGCCATGTGCATGGCATTTCTTGTATATCATTTTGCCGTCCGTGAAGACGATTCTCTAGCTCTCTCTCAGAGCTTTGAATGAGTTTACAGTTTTTAGCATAATAATGCCAAACACTTCTTTTTGGTAATGTTTATTGTGTTTGTCTGATGGAAGTTTTAGACTTTTTTTGTATTTCCAAATGCTATTGTTATTGTGATGTTTTTGCAGGATGGAGGAGCTAATATGTTGTGCACCATTATATGTTACTTTCCCTCTGCATCCATCGCCATTATGACAGTGGAGTTTCTGGGTATACTTTAGCCAGATTCATTTCTGTCAGGCATTCCTGGTGTGAGAGCACAGTCATGTTTGCCTTCTGGCTTGAAATGTAACAGCTCAAAATTAAGTTTAACTTGTATATATGTAAGCACTTTGTGAAAACGATTTTCTTGAAAATTATTTGACCAACGGATATTTGCACTGCTGCTGCTGTTGCACATTCCTTGTTGGTTCTTTTTAACATACTGAAGCGGGAGATTATAGGTGTATGTTAAAGCACTTCAGAACTTAAGAAGCACTATTAGTAAAGGTACTTCTGAACTCATTTAGATAACAACCTTATGTGGTCCAAACATCAATTGTGAAAAGAGTAATAAGGTAATGCAACGGATGAGGTTAAGCTAGTTGTCAGATTCATGTGAACAGGCAATAGTTTGCATTAGTGGGTTAGACCTCCCAACCAGGTTAGTTTTTCGATTAATCATGCATTCTACGACATAGTTCCTCTGCATTTTGCAGGTCGAGTCAACTATTGCTTCAAAGATAATGTCAGGAAAGTGCAGTACTTGCTTGTTAAAGGTAGTATGCTTCTCTTTTCTGGCTCTTTGTTTCTGTGTAAGATCAACTGGAAAGCTTAAGAGGAGATTGGTTGTTCTGAGGTATATCTTCTCTTAATGTGTTTCTGTTGCTCACCTTTCAGAAGCTTGCTCACTGCTTAGCAATTCTTCCCCAATCAAAAGGAGATGAGGAGACCTGGTCTTTACTGATGCGGAAGATCCTTCTTTTAATCAATAGCCATCTAATCGATGCCTTTCAATTCCTAGAGGAAGGTTAGCTTACTAATATTATCTGGTGTTAGTGCAGGAAATCTGGTGGTGTGACTAATGTCATTTTCATGTCGCAGAAGCCAAAAGTACCAAAGTTGTCAACTTATTGGTTCCACCAGGAAAAGATCCACCAACACCCTTAGGATGTTGCAATACTTCTGGCAAAGCAGTTGTTGAGGCCACAAAAAGACCAAAGAGATTCCTAACATCCAGTGTGTCTGCTTTTATGCTTTGCGTTGTGAAATGCTTACAAATCCTTATCCTGTTCAGGTAGTGACTATCTTCTCTGCACCTTTTCTCAACTTCATTATGACAGAGAGGAACCTAGGTTTAGTCTTTAAGTGCAACCTTAGAACTGTTGATGATTGAGAATATGTCACAAATATTTGCTTCTTGCTTTTGTTAGTTTTGACAAATATTACGTTGTGAGAACAGGTGAATATTCCCATTAAAGCAGTGTTAGCCCTTATAGAAAGAGTGCTGATGGTGGATGGCTCTGTCTCTCAAAGCTTATTGCCCTTTGTCACGGCCATGCAACAAGAATCTCTCTGTTCAGAGCTTCCAATGTTTCATTCCGATGCATTGGATCTGCTAATTGCATTGACAAAAGGCATGCGGAGGTAATCCATTTCCGTCTAGTGTCCTTCTAGAGTTTTCTGTGGGGTGAAGTAAACATTTTATCTAGGGTGGATTCTTTGAAATGCTTAAGCAGTGATTTTGTCTTGAGAAGCGTGTAATATGAAATAGTGAATGTGCATCTACTACTTTGGGGCACAGTTTGTTTTTCCTCCATTTAAGAATAGACTAAAAGGTGATTGGATAATGGGGCATGGCAAGGTTGTAACTGAGCCATCACGAAGAAAATCAGTCGACTGGTTAATTGATTTGGCTTGAGTTGGGTGAGAATTGAAAATGTACCGAGTGCGCAGTGTTGGTTTTTGGAGGACGAGAAGAACAAGGTGCTCAATAGTATGTGGCACTTTTCTCAACTTAACAATATGGTTGCTTTAAGTGCTGCTTGTCCTTCATGCTCTTGTTCTGCAAAATTGCACAGATGTTTACAATGATTCTATGTAGCGAAACCTTGCAATGTACTTGTCCTCTTTCTCATGTTCCTCATTGGTCTCTCTTTTGTGGTGTCAATGGCATCAAGTCTTCATTTTTGTGCAGTCAAATGTTGCCTCATGCTGCATATATTGTCCGACTTATTATGGGATATTTCAAGAACTGCTCATTGCCAGAGTTAAGGGTAAAGGTCTACTCAATCATAAGAACGTTGCTGATGTCCTGGGCGTAGGTAAGGCACTTCTTTTATGACTCACATGCTTTTTCCCCTTTGGCTGTTTAAATAAAATCAGTTTATTTTTCGGTTTAGGTTATAAAGTAAGTGTTTGTTGCCCTGCGTCCCCTGAAAGCATTGGCCTGGAAAGAGACATCAAATATCCAATATAGAACTTCTGAATCAGTTATAACTTGGCCTCTCTCTGTACCACCTGGAACTTCTTTTTCTTGGAGGAAAATGTGAACTAAATTCTGAGTCTCGATGTAAATGGCGCTGTCATGCTTGTCAGGACATGTAAGGAAGGGACGTGTTTGATCAATAACAACAGAGAGTTCCACCTCTATGCATATTTGCATGCATACAAGAGGAATTGTATGAGGTGTTTGGATCTGGCTTTAAACCTAAACAAAAGGTCCTTTTGGCTCTCTGGACAAAAGCTGAAAGTTAAAACCAGCCTAAACTTAAGGAGTCAATCAAATGCCAATTCAGCATCCATGAAGTTTTGTGACTTTTATAGCGCAATCTGCTGAAGGTTGCTTCTGTGGAATACCCACTTATGGGCTAATATTAGTGATGCAAGTTAATTATGGCTTTCATCCAAAAAGATTGACTTGAAAAAGTTCTGCAGCACATATTCAACCCTTGTTTTGAGGTGTTGCAATTATTTATAGGCCCTTGACACTAAGAACAGTTAGTCATTTGTTCTGTCTTCTCTCTGTTCCACCTTTTCTAGTATTTCATTTCATTCTTCTAATGATATAGTTCTATTATAGAACCTGATTTCCTGTTTTATGTCCATATCTCTACCTCTGCTCTAGTGGTAATTGCCTTGAAATAACATCTTAACAGGTATAGCAAATTCCTGACACAGGAAGTAATCAACAATGTTTTAATCGATTTGAATCCTGATCATCAAAATGGCGTTGCTTTTCCCATCACACTGTCGAGGGCCAATGAAGTGTCATACCCAAATAGGAAAAAAAGGAAGCATGCTTCTGCAGCTAGATCTTTAGAGGATAAGCATGAAACAGGCTTTGGAGAAGCGCCTAAGAAGCATCTGGTGGTACCTGCCAGTGTTAAGATAGCTGCACTTGAGGCATTAGAGGTTCTTCTTACTGTGGTAAGTGCTGTATAAATGGCACTGTTGTCCATGTAGAGATTAACTGCTGGGTAGACTGTTTGGATATATCAGTATAATGATGTTGGATGAGTTTTTTTTTTTTCCCCAACTAAATATTCTGAATATTTGACACTTAAGAAGTTACTTTTTTCTGTAACTTAGCAAATGTATTTTGGGGATGCAGTGTACAGATGAATGGAATAAATTATGGAATATTTCATACTTGTGCCATATGAAGTTCAAAGGGGGTAATGTGAAATTTCCACTTTCTTTTTGTGTCGAACTCTGAGCTTTTCAATGAAAATATCAAGGGAAAGGATCTCACGTTCCATCAAGGAGGCATACATTTTTGTTGTTGATCTAGTTAATTTATGACTGTTTGTCTTGTTTCCATAACTTGCTTTCAACATGTTCATTGCAGGGTGGTGCTTTGAGGTCCGACTCTTGGAGGAAAAATGTGGATACACTCTTGATTTCAGTAGCAACAGACTCAGTTCGTGATGGATGGAACATTGGGGAAAATAGCATCTGCATGCCCAATGAACTAATATCTATGATGGAGAAATTGCAACTTGCTGCCTTGAGGGCACTATTGGCATCACTTCTTTCCCAATCTCATGTACGGCCCGCCAATATAGCCAGAGGTCTTGAGCTCTTTCAAAGAGGTAATTCTCATTGGTGGACACATAGTTTCCTTTCTATGTGATTATATATAATTGGCTATAGTGACAGAAGTAACAGTGGAAGAACTATATTCATATGCAGAGGAAACCGCACCAGTTGTCTAATATTAGGCTTGATGTTGGATTATTGAGATTTTCATTTTTTATGCAATTGGATATTGAAAGTATTCCTTAAAAATTTTGCCAAGAGGAGTCTTTCTGGAAAGCCGTGAGGGCGATAAGTTTTTTCAGAAAAGCATGTTAAAAAATTGATGATCATGTGCAAAAGAGGGAATTCCTTTCTTCCCCGTAGACCTTAGTGGGGATATGACAAGTAATAAGGCGTACAATGGCTGGAGTTCATTTGTTGAAAATGTCCAACAATATTATCTGTAAGAATCCTACCTCTTGGATGGATCGTCAGCATCCATCGGTCAATTTCATGACGCCCGCCTTATGCCTCCCTCTCGGGAAGTCAAATCAAGTCTTAAATGAGCAGGGTTATTCTTGTTTGGGGCTTCGATCAGGAGCACGCTATGAAATGCGCATTTTATTTTACTTATAGAGGATGCTAGGTGGAGAAAGTAATTTATGATGGAAGCTTACTGTGAGGTCGCATGGTCACTTTTCTTTCAGTGAGGTCGTATGGCTGCTTTTCCCTTTAATATCTGTGTACCTTGTTATAAATCTATAGTTTATTATTTTATATGTTTAACAGTGGAATTATTATTTGATTCAATGCATATGCACCTCTTTGATGAAATCTATCTTTTTGCATTCTTTTTTTAAATCTCACCTGAAATCCTTTCTTTTCGTCCTTTTTTGGTCGACAGAGAAAAAGGTCAATTCAGAGTCTTCATTGGTGAACTTCTAAGGGCATGAATGATGAATTACTAAGGGGTTTGAAAAGGATAGATTAGATAGTGGTGATTTGAGATAACTTTTGATTAAAGGAGTCATTTACAAAATGACCAGCTATCTCATTTCTTCTGAGATTCGTTAACAATCCCTATCAACCCAAACTAATTAACATCCATCTATCCTGCACTCAGCTAATCGACAGAAGCAATTGTGGTTCCTTCTGCTTAAGTTTTCTGTTCTCACTGCTAGACATATCCTTGCCACATCTTATTTCATCATCATGAGATGCAGATCACCGTGTCCTTACTAGTGCAATCACTGCTCATCACCTATTGAATTGCTGCTCTTATAAATCTTCTATTTTCCTTTACATGGACTTAGTATATAATGGTTTTCTGCAGGAAGACAAGAAACAGGGACAATGGTAGCTGAATTTTGTGTACACGCTCTTTTAGCTTTGGAAGTACTTATTCATCCTCGGGCACTTCCTCTGGAGGATTACTCGCCCGCTGCCACCGACTCTTTTGGGGGATTTTCCCGGAGATTCGTGGAAAATGTGCACTCTAGTGGCCAGTCTGTAGTTGCTTTTTCACAAAGGACTGAGCTTACTCTGCTTGATTCGTATGATGATGAGCTCCATAGCAAGTGGCTTCAAAATCAGGAAAAACCTGAGACTCCATTAGATGATGACCAGGTTAAGAAAGCTAAGCACAGCAAAGAGCACGGTGACTCGTCCCGAGCAATTTGCACGTTAAAGGAACATGACTACTCATTAGATAAAAGCACTACCGAGAAAAGTAAGACATCGTCACCCGAAGTAGATACGAATGACATGGAAATGGAAGACAGGAATCCTAATATTGTGGAATCACCAAAGCATGAAGAGACAACTAGGAAAGTTCAAGAAAATCCGCAACAGGAACCTGTGCTGATTCCTTGTATAGCAACTGCTTCTAAAGGTGCGGAAAGAGACACCAGCACAGATCCACCGAGCAGTGATGCTGTAGATCATGAAAATAGAGAAGATGGATTAGAGGAAAATGTTGTTGTAACTCCAGAGGACGGCATTTCTGAGTCACGTGAAATGGTTATGTTAGGGACTTCAGATTCTGGTAAGGGCAAGGAGATAATTGTTAATCCAGACGACGAATCATCTGCAGACGTTTTTCCCGATATTCTTGATGTGGAACCAGATTCGGATGAGGAGTAACTATGTCTCACATGATGAAGGGATGGAGAGGCATATTTTTCAGGGCATGAAAGGCAGAACAGAAACATATGAGTCCAATCTTTAATTAATTTAGTAATCAATTTGAGTTTTGTCTCGCTCTTGTAGTTACCATATATCAATTTCTGTATTAGCTTTGGATCCCGTCCTGTTGTGGTAGAAGTGCATTCCTAACTGTGTTTCATCCGTACCCATCTTTACATAATTCGTGTAAGGACAAAAGGTGGAGCGATATACATTTGATTGACCCTTTGGCTAGGGGAGCTAATTGGATTCTTCTGATTAACAGGATTATGAGCAGGCCGATTGCTCCTCGTTCATGAACTTTGGCATCTGCTGAGCAGGTTCACAACGAATGTCGCTGCAGTGTGGAAAGGCAAGTATCATGTTTCCTTTTTGGGGGTAATGGATGGTAAAAGGATATGGCAGATTACAACTCTAGGCCCCATAAAAAGGGGTCTTTTAGCTTTGTCGAGGCCAGCATTTGGCCGAAGTGATCTGAAAAGTAAACTCTCGAACACCCCAGATCTCCCTCGAGGGGCCCCTTGGAAAAGACGAACTGAACGCCCCTTTGTCTCCTGAACAGCCACAGGAAGACTCAGATACAGAGTGAAGTCCTAGCCAGTCAGCTCACATGTTTCCTTCGCGAGCTGCATGTTGAATTGTGGCTGCCTGCCCTTGCTTCGTCGACACGAGGATTTAGTAATGGCCCGCAATTCTGCACCCAGAGGCATGTTGAATTGTGACCTCCCCTTTTTGCCATTGTCTTAGATCATTATTTGCACTCACCCTCTGTCCCTCGAGCTGTGAAAGAAATCTCACTTCTTCTGAGCCTTTAGCTTAGTAAGTTAGTATCATTATGAAAAAAAACACCTCGGAGGACGTTCAGCAAAGACAAAGCGCGATCCAATTATACAAGCCTTGACGAGATGGCATTCATGATCGTCGAACGATGCGGACATTGTAACAAGTCATGATCCAGTCGGATTAGTTGGGTGCTTCTGGAGCGCTGGACCATCTCAGACAATCTCAAAATCATCCAAGCCACAATTTCGAAGGGAGGAAAAGAGACGATGTTCGAGGCTTGATGGTGTGAGCTTTGATAAGCTAAGCGGAGTCAAAACCCAAATTTTGTGGCCCAACACAAAATTCCTTGAAAATGGTTGGGCTAATTAATTAAAAGAGAAAAAGGAAAAGAACCATTACAAGAAGATACTTACGGGCTAATTCCCTAAAAAAATTACTAATTTTTGGTCTAATCTCGATTCTGTCCCGAATTTTTCGTTTGAAAATAATCCCCAACTTTTACTATAGTGCTATATCTGCCATCACATCAAAAAATCGCCATTGGTTTCTACAAGATTATTGACATCAAAAGGTCATTGTAGTTTTACACAAATGTGAGAGTGTTTATGTAAACACAAGTACCGAGGAGGGATTTCTAAGGATATTGATAATTTCAAAAAAAATAGTGGTGATTTTTGGATGCGCAGATAAATTTGAAATTACAGTGAAATTTTGGGAAACAAATTTAGACAAAAATAAAGTTCAAGGCAAAATTCGAATTGGACCAAAAATATGAAAGTTTTTCAGGGAATTAGGCCGTAAGTCTCATGTTCGAACCCACTAAATCAACAGAAATGGGGAAAAAAACAAACCAAATAAATTTGGTCAAATTGAGCAGTGACGTGTGAACTTGTGGCGATTTCACACGTGTGTATATTGAAAAATAGGAGTGGTGGTCAACACAAAATGAATGGGAAGCCCACAATGGAGTGCCGGGCTGCTCTAATTTGACTGAGGAAGCGTATCATACATTTTTGCTTGCCCGTTGACTTGTGGTGTGCAGAATTTGACGATGCTGGTGCATCATTGTATTTTGCTGACTGCCAAGTGAGACTGGACGGCGGTTGGTGGAAAGTTGGCCGAAAGGATCTCTTACAAGAACAAAAAAGATGCTCCAGATTCTCCTGGTTATGTGGGATGATGGACTTCCTTTGCTGTCGAGGAATAATGCCGTTGAGCCCCGCGGATCATATACTTCGTTCACATCCGAAGATATTGCTAATTCAACTCTCACATCGAGCTATCGACACCAGTACCACAAAACGCGAAAACCCCTCGAAAGATCGAATCGACCTTTCGGGCGCGGACGTTTCGCGTCGTTTAGCTTCGGAACCCGACGGGATCTCGAGAGAGTTCACATCACATCTTGCGGTCGGGCGCCATGCGAGAAAGTGATCAAGAAATTTTTGAAGTCAGAGGATGTGAAGTTTCTTGATTTTTGGGGAAAAAAAAATAATCCCAGTGTGGAATATAGAATCTTGAAAATATTACTGTAGGATGACTACACGGTGGATCAATAAGGGCGTGGACATGTTTAGAAAAGAAAACCATTTGATAACATAATTTCAATTTTTTTTATTTCTGAGACAAATTTTTAGTCTAGAAATAGATTTGGAATAAAATAAGTAGCAGAAATTTTCTACTTTTTTATTTCTGGAAAGAGTAATAGAGTAAAAACCCAAACTGGTACCTTAACAAATTTACTCAAACTTTTTTTTTACCACGAAAAATCCTAAACTAATACATCTATGACAAATTTACCCCAAACTATTTTTTTGACCATTAAAAGTCTCAAATTGGTACACCTGTGAGAATTTACCATAACTAATTTTTTTACCACGAAAAACCCCAAGTTATTACACATGTGACAAATTTATCCTTTTGTTTAAATGGTTTAGTACTACGAAAACCCTAAATTGATTACCTATGATAAATAAAGGGTAAAAACTTCAAACCGGTAGACATATGAATTGCCACATGCCATCCAACTAAGCAATTTGACGTTAAATTTAACAAATACAATAAAGGGTAAATTTATCACAAATATCAGTTTGGAGTAAATTTGTCAAAAGTATACCGTTTAGGATTTTTTTTAGATCAAAAAAAATAGTTTAGGGTAAAATTTGTCACAGGAGTAACAATTTGGGATTTTTTGGGATATTAACCCTAAAATAAAAATAAATTCTTCTCATCACTCACGTCCTCTCTCTCTCACGTCTTGTAGCCAATCGCCAGCAACCGCAGAAATTGATGCTATTATCAACGAATTCCTATTTTGGAAACATAAATTTCGCATCAATATTAAATGCTTTTCTTTACTCAGAAACTCGTCTAAAAATAGAATAAAATTTTTATTTTTGTCTAGATATTATTATCAAAAAAATAGAATGGCTATCATTTTCGGTTACGTGGAACTTTAGCTGGGACCTTTTGCCCCAGAATTTCGTTCAACCGCAGTTACTTTTGCACGTTAGGGTTGGGCAAAAGGCGGCTCATGAGGCATTTAAGAGGGGAATGCATGGTTGCGACTTGATTTCTTGATTCAGAGGCATCCACATTTAATGCTTAAAAAGGTAGTGCTTACGCACTCGGCGGATTGATTTGGTTTATTAATTTAATGTGGAGCTGGCTTTCTTTGAACTTGATTTCAAGATTCTCAAATAGCGTTCTTTGACTCGCGGGAGTGCTCCTGTTCCACAGGCTAACATCTTCCTTTTGGATTATCCTCCGCCAAGGCAAATGTCAAATAATTCTAGCAGAACATAGGGAAGGAGCTATCTTCTCGCTAATTATACGAGTAATAGCAACGAGAATGCCGGTTTTTCGCGTTGGAGGTTCACGACATTTCGAATTCCATATAGAATGAGAGAGGTCATGTTGAGTGATTCATAAGCCAAGACCCATCTCTAAAGCACTTCGTTTGAAGGCTTAGGCCTTATGAAACAAGGCTGGGTCGAAAGAGCCGGAGTGGATAAATTTCATACTCTTCAATTGACTTGTGGAGTTTTTTTCTTTTCCGGTCTTTTCTGTTTTGTTTTTTTTTTTGGCATGAGGTTTAAATAGCTCATTTAGTGTGTGTGTGTGTGTATATATATATATAGCAAAAACAAGTCAATTAAGAGCACGAGACATCCAATGAAAGTCAATGCTTTGAGCCCTCGACATTGATTTCACGTTTGTACCATTTTTTTTTGGCTCGTACAAAACGGCGACAAGTTGAAATATGTTATGCAAGGCGTGCTCATCAAATCATGTTCCGTCGTCGTCGTTGTCATCATCATCTTGTCAAAATGCCTTGCTTTGTTACCATCAAACTTATTAGTTGGATCGTGAAAATGGCACGTTTGCCTGCCACGCTCGGCTGTCCCCATAGGATCGTGTGAAACCATTCATAAGTCAAGCAAATTCTTTCCAAAGAAACTACGTATTTTCCATTTATTGTTGAATTAATATCATGAAAAATTTCAAAGTGATCCACATATGATATATTTATTCTAAACTAATTCTTTGACAACTAAAAATCATAAATTAGTACACTTAGAGAAAAATTTATTACCTGATAGTTCAGGTTAAATTTTACTGTCAAATTATTAAGCTAAATGACTCGTGATAATTGACGGGTATATCAGTTTGAATTTTGTTTGTTATAGATGTACAACTTTAGAGTTTTTCGTGGTATTACCCTAATTTAACGGAATCTAACGAAGAGTAAATATGTCGCGGTTATATCAGTTTAGGATTTTTGATCATCAAAAAGTTAATTTGAGGTAAATTTATCGTAAATATATTAATTTGAGATTTTTCGTTATATTAATCATTTTATTATTGGTGGCACTACTTTTTCGCATCCCTTTCAAGCTAAATATATTATTTTTTGGTGTTATCTGACCGACTTACCATTCTATGTGTTATCTGACCGACTTACCATTCTATCACATACTCTTCTTTTTTGCAATCATGATTTCACCGATATGGTGAAGATATGACATTGTTAGTTAGCGTCCTTAGGGAATTGCTTATTTGTTCACATTTCTAAGCTTTGAGTGATATCGACCGAAGTTTAAATCTACTTACGCATTTTTCGATTTAAAACTTGTATTGTTCATAAAAAAAAAAAAAAGTCGAGGGCATTGTCAAGAGCAATATGAATTAACTTTCTTCATGGCTAAACAATAAAAAAGAAATTAGTCTTGATCTTTTCCTTTCGTTTTTTTTTTAAAATCTTTTTGTGTTTTTAGTCCTTATGGTTCTAAAATGGAAAGAACGGACGAACTACAATCATGATTTCACAAGAAGTATTTCGAAATTTCTCATTAGGGCTCAAAACTAGCTTTAATATTGATTTAACACTCCTAATTAGTTACTAATTGATGTAGGAGACTGAGAGGTATATGTCCTAACCTTAATGAAATCATCTTGGATCTTTAACAAGATAAGAATAATTGCTTACGAGAAGGTCCAATAAAGAGCATAACCTCATCAAATCCAAACAGAAGATCTCTTTTACCATTTACCACACAAGAAACTGTCTTGCCACTACTTAATTCGATTATATGACATCTCCAAGAATATTCTCTTCATTGTCCTTTGATATGTCAGCATCTGGTTGAACACGAAAGAAGATAAAAAAAGGTAAATTATGGGTGTCAAAGATATTTTAGATATCTTTTAAAATATATAGCATATATATATATATATATATATAATATATATATATATATTTTAAATTTTCATCGTTCTCAATTGGTACTAGAACCTCCTTTCCTAGGCAACTCTAACGCACGGGGGTGCACTGTGCACTCGGTGCACCCCAGAAATTTACCAATTCTATGTTTTGGTTTTATCGTTCTCAACTTGCGCTCCTGTATCATCATAGCAAAATAAATTCATCTAAATTTTTTTTTTAACAGTGGGCTTAGTTAAAATGATCGCTCCAAATTGGAAAAAAAATGGCAACACTTCTAAAGCACATAATAAATGATGGAAAATTAAAAGAAAATTAAAAGATTTAGGCCGCACATGACAACGTTTCTATTTCTCTGTTTCTGTTCCAAACCTATTCCAGAAACAGGTTTGGAACAGAAACTCGTTTGGCAACGCAAATCTGTTTTTCTATTTCTGAAATAAAAATCTGTTCCAGAAACAAATTTGGCCCAAAACCAGAATTTTTTTTTTTGTTTCTGGCAGAAATAGAAAATCTATTTCAACTATTGTTCACTTAATAAATGTCCTACAAAACTCTTTAACAAAATTCTTTCGCAAACGTCAAATTCTTATAAGTGGGCGTCCACGTTGGTTGCCCCCATTATTTAAGTCCCACCTCGGGATGTGCATGGTTCAGATCGATCCGGTCTTGATCCCGAAAATTTGAGAATTGGGATCGGATCGGCCCAGGACTAGTGGTGTGATCTTAGTAAGATCGCTAACACCAGTTACTTATTGAAATGTAACTCTTTGATCTAAACTAATAACTTTCAATCTCAATCATCCAATCTAATAAACATGCACATGATCATCATACAACCGTCACATGAGTACTTATAATCCTAAAATAATGAGAAAAGATCAATTATGAAGAAAAACACTTAAAACAACCGAAACAGGATTATGTACATGCATCATTCTCTTCGAGTTGGAAGAATCAAGTTCAAAGTGAGATTACACTTGTACTTCACTAAATTCAAGTACAAACAAAACAATAAATTTGCATAATATAGTAAAGACAAAGCATAGATTGAGTTTCGGAGATTGCATATCAACAAATACGATCAGAGCTTGCATTGCGAATGCGACATGTGAGCATCGCAAAAAGAGGAAAAGAGTCGGTGCCGAGTAAAAGATGAAGAAATTAGATTAATTAATTCTTTAAAACGTTTTAATATATATATTCTAAGTGATTCGATCCGATTCTATTGAAACTGGAGATCGGATCACCCTCTTGAGGATGGAAGCAGCCTGACCGATCTGATCCGGTTTACTTACCCCGGTTCCACCTCTCGTTTGAAGACTTTTAATGTAGTTCAAAAGTTTCAGCCTACCCAGGACAGAAAATGCAAATAAAATTCCAATTTCCCAACAACCAATTCAAACAGTTGTTTTTAAGGGCCCCAGTACTCGCCGTCTCCTCCTTTCCCTGTATATAAACAACAAAACCACTCTCCATTACTCTCTCATGCTCTCTCTGTCCCATTTCTCTTTCGAGATCTGATTCCCACTCATTTCCCTCTCTCACTTTCCCGAGAAAATCCCTGATCTCCACCGGGAATTCTCCCGTCATTTGATTCCAGCGTGTACTCGGGCGATCGCTTGCGGTTCCCTCTCGTTCCCCGGAGATGGCGGGCGAATGGATACTGATGGTGACCGCGCAGACGCCGACGAACATCGCGGTGATCAAGTATTGGGGAAGCGAGACGAATCCCTCATTTTACCCGTGAACGACAGCATCAGCGTGACTTTGGATCCCGAACATCTGTGCACCACGACCACCGTCGCCGTCAGCCCCAGCTTCGAGCAGGACCGCATGTGGCTCAATGGCAAGGTACGATTCGTCGCCGCTCGTCTTTCGTGGATTCATTGGGTCTGTGTTTGCTGAGACCGTGTAAGGGGGAGTTAGATTCAGGTTGGTCAATGATGCGCGCGTTAATGGAATGGCGTGGTTGGTAGATATAAGCGTCGCTGTTAAAGCTGGCACAAGGACCGATTGACGAGGAAAGAGACGTGCTTGATTTATCTGAAATTGAACTGAGCCGCTCCAGAATGGATTGTACTATATTGATAGGGTTGAGTTGTTCATGTGAAATAAATAGCTGGGAAAACCATGTTTGTCGCTTAATTGAGTGCGTTATCATTGATTTGTCTTCCAGACGATGTGGGAAGCCAGTCGACGAAATAGTTTAAGATTCTTGATGTTAATACAGCACTGCGCTTTATTTCTCCTCCTGTTTACTCTCTCTTATGCTTCTTCTAATTTTCCATTTATGGCGCATAACAAATTTTTTGGTTATTTCAGGAGATATCTCTTTCTGGAGGTAGATTTCAGAGTTGCTTGAGAGAAATACGGGCCCGAGCTACTGATGTTGAGAATAAGGAAAAGGAATTAAAATTTCAAAGAAAGATTGGGAGAAACTGCACGTCCACATTGCTTCCTTTAACAATTTTCCCACTGCTGCTGGTTTAGCTTCCTCAGCTGCAGGGTTGGCCTGTTTAGGTACAGATCTTTTTTTCTCAATTCCCTCTAGTGTTGTTCATGGGCTACTTTCATGAGTCAATGTCCCAAGTTGTCAAATTTTGTGACGTCCTTTTGTATAAGAAGTGGTCTGTAGCAGGACCTTGCGCTTCATTTAATTTAACCCTTCACCAGCCCAAACAATTTGTATCTCCCTCCCCTGCTGAGTTGGAGTTTCAGGAGCAAGAATATGGATAGAGCATTGTTTAACAAAAGATAAGGCAAAATGGCTCTTATCTGACGGTCTAGAATGAAAAACACAAATATTGCCTCTAGAAATGCCATATACGGATGCTTGTATGTGCGCTGCTGCATGTCTGCATTGGGTGTAAACTCGGTTAATTTATAGCACTAAAATTAGGTATAAGTTTCTCAAATATCCATACAAAAGACATAATCATATCGGTTAAGAAAAGACAGAGTAATTGTAATATTTAAAGATTGTCAAGTGCATAAAACTGGGAAAACGAAAGAACAAGATATATTGGTGGATTTATTTTACATCGTGTTTTTCAATAATGCCCATGATATAGATCAAAACTAGAAAGGGTCTCTATAAGTATCATTGCTCCTTAGACTTATATCTAGTTGATGTATACCGGACTCTTTTATTCCCATACGGTGAATCTATGGTTCCACTTAATATTTTAGTAGGCGACATTGTTTTCTTGCCCTGACATTATGTATGATATCTTTTCTTTTATTAGGATAAAAATGGACAGTTCACTAATTTGTTCTTTGTCTCTGTTTGCAGTGTTTTCTCTTGCAAAGTTAATGAATGTTAAAGAAGATCACAGCCAACTTTCTGCTATTGCTAGGTGTGTGCGCCCTTCTGTCTGTATGTTCTATCTTTCAATTGGTGGGCTGGGCAGTAGCTTGGTGCAGTCCTAAATAAATTGTTCTTTCTACATGTAGGCAAGGTTCAGGTAGTGCTTGTCGCAGCTTATATGGTGGATTTGTAAAGTGGATAATGGGAAAAGTGAGTTTGATATGAAGTCATGTCTTTCCATCTGTTAAAACTTGCTCTGACATTATTCTCTGCGATTCTGATTATTAAATATGGTGATTTTAGGAGGAAAATGGAAGCGACAGCCTTGCTGTTCAGCTGGCAGATGAAAAACACTGGGATGAGCTTGTTATTATCATTGCTGTGGTATGCTCCTCTTTATTATACTAGTGATGTTTTTGCGACCTACCAGTGATTTTTTAAAATGCAGAGAATAAGATATAGCGTCAAGGGAAAAAAAAGCCAGCAAAGAGGCTCTTAGTCATACCTCTTTTTTTTTCAATTGAGAACTTGCTATCCTCTTCCATTCCGACACCTATAATTTGATTATTGGTCTGGATTTGTTCTTCCTTGGCATGTTGATTGATTGAGCCTTATATGTTTATGATAGAATTTTCTGTTACGACTGCATTGATGTAGTTCAAGTTACCATTGTAGTTTCTTTCCTTCTTCAATTGTAATTGATCTTTATTTAATTTTTCTTCTACTTCTGTGATCTTTCATGATGTTTTCTTAACTGCTTAGCACCTTGTATTTGTTATTTATAATCTTCCCCAGTGGGATTACTTCCCTTGTTAATTTACTTGTATTTTTCTTTCACGCAGTTTCCATCTTTTGAGAACTCGTCATTTCTGCTTGTTATGTATTTTTGTCAACAATTTAGATATTGCTGTGTATTCAGGTTTCAATTGCTCTCTGCATGGTCTTATACATTGGTTCTCCAGTTTAACTTAGCCTTTGCTGTACAGTACATATGGTATTCTTTATGAACATCAGTAGGAGATTCTCTATCACTCTCTTGACATTATTTTACTGTGGTTTTCCAATCCAACAGTTAGGTTTTCTGTTAGAGCACTCAATAGACAGTTTTATTCCTGTGGGTAGCATGAAAATCTGATGAGTGATTATATCTCTGTCATATGCCCTATCGTTAGGTTAGTATAGATGCAAATGATCCTACAAGCTTCATTCACTTAACACTTACATAAGACACTTATAAGTTTTGTTGCTCCATGATTTCTGTGCGTCCTCAATCTTATGCAGTCTTTGGATGGTCATGTCAGGTAAGTTCCCGGCAAAAGGAAACAAGTAGCACCTCAGGAATGCGTGAAAGTGTTGAAACAAGTTTGCTTTTGCAACATAGAGCAAAGGTATCTCTTCATCTCCTCAATGAAGTGGTCATTAATAGTTCATGTCTGGAAAATTCTTTGGATTGTTGGAGAATTTCATAATCTGCGTAAGGAAAATTATGAAATCTCATGCCATTCCACCTCTGTAGCTTCTTCAAGAATGAATTTAGTGTTTTTTTTCCAGGCATCCTATGAGCATTTCGTTTGATTTAAAAGCTTCTGAAGTTATGCACCAACTCATTCTCCTCTGTTTTAATTGAAATAGGAGGTGGTGCCCAAGCGGATTGTAAAGATGGAAGAAGCCATTCAAAATCGTGACTTTGCATCTTTTGCAGGATTAACCTGTGCTGATAGTAATCAGTTCCATGCAGTATGCCTTGATACATGTCCTCCAATTTTCTACATGAATGACACATCCCACAGGCAAGTTATACCCATTTTCTAGACAAATAAAATTCATACTACTAATTTTTACTGGTTTGTCCATACTTCCCTGTGATAACTGTGTGTTTTTTTTTTTCCATTTAAAAATATTTGGCGCCATGTTTCAGGATAATAAGCTGTGTTGAGAAATGGAATCGCTCAGAAGAAGCACCTCAGGTAGTCAAATTGTCTTATCTTTCTACCATCATAAAATCTAAGTTCTGTCTGGGGGTTTGCAGCATCGAGCTTAAGTAGAGGCACATTCTTGTTGATCATCATTCTATTCGTGTGTACTTAGCAGTTTAACTTGGACACTTCCTCTTTGCATGTTGAGATAGTAGGTATTTGATGTAATTCTAAACTGTCCGTATTGATCAGAAAAGAGCAAGGGAATTGGCATCATTATTGTCATGGTAACTTCTGCAAATTTTGTGTATACATTCTTGTCAAAGAAAACATGATAAATGTTTCCTGGAACTGCTTTTTATGGAGATTGCTGTTTAAAAATAGCTTCTTGGAAGTTCTTTCTCCCGATCATGGTATAAGCTTGAAGACAGAGGAATATTTTCTGCCGTGTACAAAAAACTGATGAGGTTCAACAAGTTCATCTCATAAAATATTTTCAGAAGCCAATACATGACTCGATCATGATTTTTTACTTCTGAATCTAGTTGAATGGTGTCTCATATTTTACAGAATGACTATATATACTTTGAGTTGTAATGCCATTTCAGTTTCTGAAATAGCATACTTCTAGGAGCATAAGGCATCTCTTTAGATCTGACAAACAGTTCATCTTTATTAGATTATTCCTTTTTTTCCCTCAATTTCATCCAGTTGCCTCCGTTACTGATGCCATGCAGTGATACCTAGAAAGCAAGACTTCTAGCTTCAGTATTAATTGGTTGATTTAGTATAAGATTCATTGTACTGAAAAAGGTCTGGAAAAGCCAAAGTATATACAGTATTTTGAATATGTTCTTCGACATAGTAGTTTAAATGCCTTTACTCAGTGAGAAAGTGGCTAATGCTGGAAGATATGACAGGTTGCATACACTTTTGATGCGGGGCCAAATGCAGTTCTTATCGCGCGCAATAGAAATGCAGCTTCGCTGTTACTTCAGCGACTGCTATACTACTTCCCTCCGCCGTGGACACCGACATGAACAGGTAACCCTAGTCTTCAACAAATTCATCGTGTCATCATTCTCTCTGAAAGATTCAAACGAGGTTTGGGAATTGATTACTAATCACTTGGGTTCTCTTTCTCTGCAGTTACGTTCTTGGTGACAAGTCAATCCTGAAAGATGCCGGAAATCCGAGGGATAGATGATGTGGAAGCTTTGCCACCTCCTCCAGAGATCAAGGATAGATCCCACCCCAGAAGAACAGAGGCGAAGTTAGCTACTTCATCTGCACAAGACCTGGAAGGGGTCCGTTTGTGCTCTCCGATGAAAGTCAGGCTCTATCGACCTAAAACGGGGTTGCCCAAATAAATGTTTTCAGTTCCGTATCGCTTTCATCTGTAAACTGTACCTTTTCTTGCGGCATAAAGGAAGGCCCTCAAAATAATTGAGAAGCCACTCTCCGTTCCTTCTGTATTGTGTAGTTGTAGTTTGTCCTGGGCATCACAAGCTCATTTGTTTTGTAGCCTTATCTTCAACGAGGCAAATATTCAACTTACATCATCAAGGAATTACCACTGCTGAACTCTCAAATTCAATGAAGACGGCCGTCTTACATTTGGCAGATTGTCGATTTCAGTTCACGAACGCATCTAGTTTTGGTATCCAGAGACCGTACTATTGTCGGTCAACTGTCTCTTCAGCAAAACGTCTATGGATCCACTTCCCATTGCAAATACTTTGTTCCATTTCGCTTATTCCTACCTTGGACCTGTTTTGGACTCTAGTTGGGCTATAGATCACGAGGGGTCAGTCTTAAAAGCGCGCAACTGTGCTTAGAGCTAAAAAGTCCCATGACAGCCAACTTGAGAAAGCAATCGCCATTGACATTAGTATCACACATGTGGGCTTGTGTTGACACCTGAATTTTAATTTCATTCTTGTAAAAGGATGAAAATAAGAACCAAAAAAAAAAAACAAAACAGATAATATAAGAAGAATACCCAAGGACAAACCAAAGCTTACATTTTGTCAAAAGATACTAAAAAATTTATAACTTATTGCATTTGTGCCATTTAGTATAAAACTTTTCAATTTTACACTTGAGTCCTAAACTTTTGACGATTTGTTAATATAATCCATCCAGTCATTTTTCAAAAAAAAAATCACTAATATGGATGTCGGCGATCCTAACCCTTTCAATCATCCAATTGAGTCCTAACCTTTTCAGCATTTGCTTTGCTTTATCCTAATGAAAGAAGAGACCGAATCAATTTTCGTTTATGTCGAGTTTGTTTGTTGATTTCGAACATCCTGAACCAATTTGGAATTAGTTCATTGACATCTCGTTTCCTTGATTGAAGGCATGTTACTTGTCTGATAATGTTGACACCCGAGCTTTTCCCGACAATTCAAGTTGTTCGTTCTTATAAAAGTAAAATAGAGAAAATAGCAAAATGAAAAAAATAAAAAGTTTTTTTTTTGTGGGGGGGGGAGGGGGGGGGGGGGGGGGGGGGGGGGGGGGGTGGGGGGTGTGGGAGACATAAAGAAATGAAGAAAGGCGAAAGAAAATCTTTAACTCGCACCAGCCCCCACCAATTAAGTCCAACTTACAATATTTGGACCCAAATTGCCTAGAAGTTGGGCCACTACCCGGTTTTGTTGTCAATTAAGCCCTTCGGACTTACGGCCCTATGAGTCAAACAAGGCCCCAGCCTCAAGTCCTCCTACGTTTTCTCTTCGCCTCTGAAGCGTGAGGAGAGGGATGCCTGGCGGCACAAGATTAAAAAAAAAGAAAAAAAGAAAAGAAAAGTTGGCCCCTTCCTCCCAAGATCCAATTTTTATTCTTGGCAAAATGATACAATGATCCCTAAATTTAATTTATATGCAATGGCAGTCTATAATTTTTTATTTGATCAATATAGTCCATAAACTTTAAACTCAATGTGCAACATGATCTCTAAACTTTTAATTTGATCAATATAGCCTTCAAAAATCTTGAACGTGTTCAACTTAGCCCCTGAATTTGAATCAATGGAGACCATATCGAACACATTCGTATAGTTCATCAAAGGAGGATTAAGTCGAATATATTTTAAAAGTTTATGAACTATATTGATCATATTAAAAGTTCATGGATTAATTGTATATCAGGTTAAAGTATAAAAAATCATATTTAATTGATCAAATTAAAAATTTAAAGACTACGTTTATATTTAAATCAAAGTTTAGAAATTATTTATGCCATTAGCCTTCCATACTAGGGGTTATACGGTTCACAGGATGGATGGTTCCACCCTGGAACCGAGAACCGCCCGCTAAGGACCGGTTCGACAAAATATGAACCATAAACCACCCGTTCGTTCTATGAATCCACCCAGAACCGAACCAACACGGTCCGGTCCGGTTCCGGTTGGATCCCGGTTACAAGTTGGACATTGCCTTGCTTTAAAACTCTACCAGTCAAAATGGATATAGATGCAAATCAGTCAGTCGGTCTTGGACTAGCCCCCTACATTTCTCTCCCTCTCTAAAGAAATGTCCCAAATCTATACTATAAAGATAGAAAAAGAACAAAATTTTAGGCATCATGCTTATGTCGAACACAACTGGTAAGCTTGATTGCTCTGCCTCCCTACAACTCATCCTGTGAAAAGCCAAAAAAGTGAACAAGATGAGTGAATGCTAAAAAGCCGATTCTACCCACAGAGGCTAAACCAGTAACACCACCTTGTTCATCACTTCAAAACAATTGTTGCTTTACTGAGAGTCAAATCTCAGGCATATCTAGACCACTGAGAAATCTGACAAAAATACCAAAATTGCAGTGGGGGAACCCAAAAAGAACCCACATTTATACCGTGAAGAAAGCATTTCAAAATTTGCAACTAAAATATGTTTCCAATAGTTAAGACCACTAGATTTCACACCAGAATTGATAAAAACTAATGCCTTCTCATGCAAATTACAACACTCATCTAATCTGGACGATTCTGCACTGACCAACTTCGGGATCTTGTTCATCACCATTGGATTCTTTGTGTGCTCTTACGCAGCCTTCGAGTTCTCCTGGAAGTCTATCAACACCTGCAAGCACACGTGGATGTTAGCCAACCCAATAAAATCCCGCTAATTGCCTAGTATCATCAGATCAATTTCCTAACCTGTCTCATTACAGGATCCGTGAGAATGTTCTGAATCTCTAGATCCTGCATTGCCTTGGCCTACAGAAAAGAGAGATATGTAAGAACAGGGTCCTCTCTAAACAATTAAAACACTAAAATGGAAAATCTCACCACATATATTCTTTCACTCACTTCAACTTGCAAACTCTATGTGTTGTCAATCTCCACATTAACATTATCCATATCTAACCAAAGAAGCTATTAGATAAAACATTCACTTATTAAATACGAAAATACAAGATAAGAAAAGATACAGACTTACCCAACTCAAAATTTTTCCGCATTCTCGATACACTCTTCGACAATACTTGGCTCAAGAACGACTTCAACCAATCTTGAGTGCAAATTAAAGCTTCCACGACTCTAGGAGTCAAAGAACTTCGAAAGCTATCAAGCACACGACCGATGTACTAAAAGTTGACGTCGAAGCAACGGTAGTTACGGGAATAGACAAAATATCCCGAGCCATCAAAGATAGGATTTTGAACTTTTGGCCAGCGTGGTTCCACCACATCAAAATTCAAGATCACGAGCCTCTTCACGTTCAGACTTTAAAATACCGATCGAGCTCAGTTAAGTCACCCTCGGACTCTTTTTTCTCCTTGTCAATAAAGATATCATATGCCCTTTTCACACGAAATTGAAATCTTTCTCTCGGTCTTGGTTACCCATATTGCAATTAGGATCGCGACTACTACCAATCAAAGGTTCAGGAACCAAATTTTGTCACAATAACCAAAGAAGATTTCTCATAGAAGTTAAACAAACGCTCTAGGGTCAACTTCGTCTCATTAAACATCTCATCGACTTTCGCACTATCTTCATAAATGAGTTCATAATAATGCCTCACATACTTCAACTTTTTTCTAGATCCAACACTACCGCAATCAACACCATTTATTCATTTTTTCAAAACCCCCATAATATTTGTCAAACTTCTTTCATTTTTGCACCCATAGCTCTCACCGTAGGATCCATAGCCTTCGACGCTGCTTTCAAATAATTATACAAAGAAGCTATCTCATCAAAATACTCAATAGATGTGATATACAAACTCCCACATATCCTCTTGGTGGCATCATAAAACTTTCCAAGAAATTGGAAAGAATAATAGCATTTTCCCAATCAACACAAGTCGGAGTGTCAGAATTAAGCTCAGCAGAGAAATAAATATCATCTTCATCCATCTTTTTCAAAGCTTTTCTTAGCTTTAATGCGTGTCTAACATTAGATAAGTGGAGTTCCATCTAGTACTGACATCAACAGACAAACTGAACCCTTGTAAGTGGTCCTTGTACTCTCAATGTAACCTTGAAATGTTTTAGCTCTCATAGGAGAACTCCTCACATACCTAACCACGTTTCGAATACGTGCAACAGAATCACGTACCTCAGCCAAGCCATCCTTCACAGCCAAGTTCAATATATGAGCTGTACACCTCACGTGTAAAACTTCACCATCTAAAATCAATAGACCCTCTTTAGAAAATTGTCTTTTCAGATAACCAAGGGCAGTATCATTCGCACTAGCAGCATTATCCACAGTAATTGTGGACACTTTTCTCTCAATACCCCACTCGTAGATGCATTTCTCAATCGCTTTCCCAATATCCTTGCCCTTGTGACTAGAAATCACTACGAAATTTATGATTTTTTGTGCAATTTCCAATCTTCATCAATATAATGTGCAGTCAGACACATATAGCTCATATTCTGAATGGAACTCCATGTATCGGGTCGTGAGTGCGATCCTAGACTTGGAGCTTACGAAAGGAAGACTTCAACACTTTTTTTTCACAAAAATACAACTTCATGCAATCTCTAGCCACAGTAAATCTCGACAAATGGTGTGAAGAGAGGTTGTGTAACTTACTATGAAATTTCGAAATCCCACACGTTCAACCAGCGAAAAAGGTTGTTCATTCAGTTATAATCATCTGAACAAGCATTTTCCTACAACTCTTCTTGATCAAACTTCCATGTAGATAAGACACCCAGAAGTACTAGTATTTCCCCTTGTCGCTTGAGTCCCACCTACTCTATGTGATGCAACAATTTTTGCTTCTTGTCTACATTGCGGGATTCTTTCTGCACTTTTTCACATGCTTCAACATATTTGAAGTACCATGATCAACATGGTACGAATAACCGGATCCCACAATAATTGCATATCATCATAACTTTTCCATTTGCACTTTTTCTTCGCCTTCATGAAAATGAAGCCAAGCTAACGATTTTCGCTTACTAGGGCAAGATTCAGATTTAGTTACCTTGTTCATGTCAGATGACTCAGCAAATCCTTCTCCATCTCCTGATTCCATTATTGGAGTCATCACACTATTTGCTATTCTCCATTTCCATGACATGTTAATAGATCCTGAAATGAAAAAACAAGGGCTTATTTGATATAGAACTCGAAAAGGCTAAACAGCAACTGCGATTTCGAACGTAATACACTTGTATTAGCATTT
>JAGVVM010000654.1:0-13599 GCA_019149425.1 Psidium friedrichsthalianum | reverse complement strand
GGAAGTTTTCGTGGGAAGGTTATGATGCTCCGCGAGAAGTCTCTGTTTCTCGAAGGATCGCTACAAAGGATGCAAGGGCATTAGTGTGTTTATTTCGGCAGTCTCTCCATAATTGTTTTTTTCAAGAATATTGGAGCAAATACCTGGCGAAGAAAGCTTGGGATATACTACTAGAGAATTTCAGGATCGACAAGGTATGCCCTATTCGCTTCAAACTCTAAGAAGAGTTTTGGGAATTCTAAGATGAAAGTAAATGTGACCGTTCAAGAATACTTTGGAAACCTAAAAGAACTAGTGAATCAATGAGAGCCTATGGAGATGGAATCAGCGATCAAGGTTTTAGAAAAATACTAGTGTCACTTACCCAGAAATACAATCCTATTGTCACAACAATAGAAGCAACTAAGGATTTAAACGACCCTAACATATAAGTGATTGATTGGCTCTCTAGAAGCACGTGAGAAAAGACTGATGGCACAAGATGAAGATTCATTAAGTGCCTTTCAGTCTAAAATAAACATACGGTCTCACAATCTAAAATGGTGAAGGAGCTTATTGAAAATAAAAGAGGGAAACTACTCAAACGGAAGTATCCACCTTGTGGTATTTGCAAGAAAATAATCATTTGAGAAAGATTGCTGTTTAGAAATAAACCACAATGCCGCTTTTGTAAAAGATATGGTCTGTAGAAAAGACTGTCGCTCGAAAACAAATTATCGAGCAACTATGCTGAAGAAAAGGAAAAGAAAGGTGCGAAAAGACGATCATTTATTTTATGCAGGACAAGTGGCAAATGATGAGAAACGTGATCCATGGTATATTGATAGTGGGTGTAGCAATCATATAAAGGGGATGAATCTATATTTACCGATATTGATACGTCGGTGAAAAATCAAATAAAAGTATGCAACGGTGCAATAGTCGATGCGAAAGGAAAAGGAACTATCCCGTTGAAAAACAATAAAGGCCCAAAATATATTCATGAAGTATATCCTGTACCTAGTCTTGCACAAATCTACTTAGCGTGGGCCAAATGATACAAGTGGGTATTCTCTATACTTTAGAGGAGATGCATGTGTTATCTATGATAAATATAAAAAATTTTTGCCTCTGTTAAGATGGAAAATAGGATTTTCCTATTCGTTTAACTATTTCAAAGATATGGCCATGAAGCTCAACTTGATGAGTCATGTTATGGCATCGAAGATTTGGCCACTTCAATTTTGCTGGTGACTGAAAATTCTCCATCAAAAAATATGATGAGAGATTTTCCAGCAATTTCGAAATTTCAGATGTTTGTGAAGGTTGCCTCCTTGGAAAACAACAAAGACAATCCTTCCCATCTAGAGGTGCGTGGAGAGCTAAAAAGCCACTGAACTAGTCCATACGGACGTTTTGTCCATGAGGACCCCCCCCAGCTAGTCAGAATAGATATTTCATTCTATTATTGATGACTACACAAAATGACGTGGGTTTCTTTCTTCGAGAAAATCAGAGGTTTTCTCTATTTTCAAAAAATTCAAGAACCACGTCGAGATCAAGTGGCCGCAAAATCAAAATCCTAAGGAGCGACAGAGGCACAGAATACAACTCAAGGGAGTTCTACAAATTCTGTGAAGACAAGGAGTTCATCGTCAACTAACTGTTGGCTACGCCCCAAAGCAAAATGGAGTAGCAGAGAGAAGAATAGAACTGTCATGGAGATGGCAAGGTCCATGCTAAAGGACAAAGACCTTCCCAATTTATTCTGGGCAGAAGCAGTCTATACGGCTGTATATATCTTAAATAGATGTCCAACTAGAGCTGTTCAAACAAAACTCCAGTTGAAGCATGAAGTGGACGAAACCTTCGGCAAAACATCTCAAGGTATTTGGCTGCATATGCTATGTTCACATTCCATCTCAAAAGAGAAGCAAGCTCGATGAAAAGACAGAAAAGGGAATCTTCCTTGGCTACAGTGATCAATCAAAAGGCTATCGCATCTACAACCTAAGAACTAAGAAGCTCATGATTAGTCGAGACGTCGAGTTTGATGAAATGCCGCTTGGAACTGGGAGAATGAGAAGATCGAGAGAGTATGCCATCTTGCCTGACTTACCACATGCTCGTGAGGAGTCAACAACACAAGAAGAAGGTGAAGCATCAGACTCCACCACTCACGACGTGACGCCACCATCTTCTCCGGGAGCAGTGGAAGAAGAATCTACTCCAGAATCTCCAGTAATGAGGGTAAAATCCCTTAGAAGAATTTATGACCATGCAACTTTGCTACTTTAGAACCAGAAAACTATGAAAAAGCATCCAAAGAAGAAGTTTGGATAAAAGCCATGGAGGAAGAGATCAAGATGATCGAGAAAAATGAAACTTGGGAGCTCGTTGATCATCCTGAAGACAAAGAGATCATTGGCGTTAAGTGGGTCTATAAGATGAAGCTCAACGCAGATGGATCATCCAGAAGTATAAAGCAAGACTTGTGGCGAAAGGATATTTACAACAACCAGGTATTGACTACACTGAAACTTTTGCTCTGTTGCTCGCCTTGATACCATTAAGGTACTCATTGCCCTAGCAGCACAAAAGAATGAAGATCCATCAACTAGATGTGAAATCAGCATTTCTAAATGGATATCTTCAAGAAGAAATATATGTGGAGCAACCACAAGGTTTTATAGTCAAAGGCCAAGAAGAAAAAGTTCTAAAGCTTAAGAAGCCCTCTACGGGTTAAAGCAGCACCACGAGCGTGGTATAGCCGAATTGATGAATACTTCACCAAGCAAGGGTTCAGGAGGAGCATGAGTGAGCCAACGCTCTACATCAAGACCCAAGGTGAGTCTGACACTCTCATTGTCTCTCTATATGTGGATGATCTTATATATACAGGGAACAATGAGAAGATGATTCGAGAATTTAAAGAAGAAATGATGAAGACATTCGAGATGACAGACTTGGGCTTGATGCATTATTTCCTCGGCATTGAGATCGACCAAATAAAGGAGTCTTTATCTCACAAAAGAAATATGCCGAGAACCTCCTGAAGAAATTTAAGATGATTTCTGTAAAGCAGTTACGACACCGCTCGTAACAAACGAAAATTGCTAAAGGAAGATGGAGCAAAAAAAGCTGACGCGACCTCTATAGAAGTTTGACTGGCAGTCTACTATATCTTACTGCTACACGACCAGACATCATGTATGCGACAAGTTTACTATCACGATTCATGTAGAGTCCGAGTCAAATTCACCTTGGAGCAGCCAAAAGAATTCTGCGATACTTACGAGGAACTACAAATTATGGCATTTGGTATCAGCCAAGTGCAACGGCCAAACTCATTGGTTACACCAACAGCGATTGGGCAGGTTCTGCTGATGATAGGAGGAGTACTACTGGCTATGCATTCACATTGGGTTCTGGAATATTCTCATGGGCATCCAAAAAACAAGACTTAGTGGCACAATCTACTACGGAGGCTGAATACGTCGCGGCTGCTATAACTACCAGTCAAGCAATATGGCTTCGGAGAATTCTAGAAGACCTTGGAGAAAAAAAAACGAAATCAACTCCAATATTTTGCGACAACAAATCGGCAATAGCTATATCCAAGAATCCCATCTTTCATGGAAGAACTAAACATATCAATGTTAAATATCACTTCATTCGAGAACTGCAAAGCAATGGAGAGATCGAGCTCCAATATTGCAAGACTGAAGATCAAGTTGCGGACAAATTCACCAAAGCACTGCCGCCAACAAAGTTCGAGGCACTACGGAGCATGCTTGGAGTATCATGAAATTGGATCAAGGAGGAGTGTTAGAAAGTTGATCCAAATTCTAGAATATTCTAGGATAAACTTTTGTAGAATAGTCTAGAAAAATATGAGTATTTAAGATACTTCTAGAGAATTTCTAGAATATTCCTAGAAGGGTGTCGCGACCTCCCGTCCGAGAAGATGGATGAGGGCTAATGGATTGCTAGGCCCGTTTTTAGATCCGGGCTTCGCTCGGCCCTCCCAGGCCCATACCAAATCGCGTCAAGAAAGTTTTTAAATCGAAGTCGACCTTAGTGTGGTTAGGTGACATGTGCTTAGTGTGCATGCCATTGGAGTCGCCACCAATCATTTCTTGGAGGGTATATTGGAAACCCTATCGAGCGATTGGGAGAAATCGTTCGATTCTGCGAAAACCAGAGATTCGGATTCGGAGACTTAGTTACGCCGATATTTCTATCGACGCCCTTTCGGTACCTATGTTGAGTGATTTCCTAATCTAAGGAGTTCATGCAGGCGAGATTGGGTAAGGTAGGCTCTGAAAGTTTAAAGGGTTCATGCAAATGGGAGTATCTATCCTATCAATCACAGTCATAGAAATAATGCGCAATCAGGGAATCAATTTAGAAAGAAATCACATCAAAACAGTCAAAACAAACAAAGGAAGTCCTAGAAGTCGAGGGAAACACACCATTAGGTTCGAGGGTGATTCGGGATGATTTGGAATGATTTGGATCAAATTGACCAGAGGGGCAAAATGGTCATTTTGAAAGGCTAGAGGAGTCAAGAGTGTGAAAATGGGTCAAACAAGCTAAATGTGGCTTATTCTAATTTCATAATTTCTAAGAATTTTTCTGAATTTTTTGGAATTTTTTTAGAGTTTTCTAGACTTCTTAAGAATTTTCCTTCTTTTTAGGACTTTTTTATATTTTCTGGGATTTTTTTTTATTTATTTTCTAGATTTTATATTTTTCAAACAATTTTTTTATATGTTCTAACAATTTTTCCAATTTTTTTATGTTTCTACGAATTTTATGATTTTTCTGTTGATTTTTATTTATTATTTATTATTTATTACTTATTGTTTATTTATTATTTATTATTGTTTTTATTATTTTATCTTATTTTTTTAATATTTTTTTGAGTTGTATTTATTTTTATTTTTATTTATTTTTTATATTTTATATTATTTTTTAGATGTTTTAGTTTATTTTTTTCATTAGTATTTATTTATTTTATTTATTTATTGTTTTTATGTTTATTTTTTATTATTATTATTATTTTTTATTATATCTTACCTATTTCTCTTGTTTTATTATATTTTCTACTTTATTATTGTTTTATTATTATTTGTTCTATTTTTTTAATTTTAATTACTTTTTTTATATTTTCGGAAAGTTTTATTATTATTATTATCTATTTTTGGAATTCTTTTATTATTATTTTTTATTATTTTTAAGGATTTTTACGGGATTATTTATTCGTTTATTATATTTTTGTTTTATTGAAAAAATTTATTTTCCGGACCGGGTCGGTTGACCTGGCCCGTCTGAGAACCCGGCCCGAAGGCCAAACCTAAACCCCTGGATTGACGACGTAGTTTTGACTTTTCATTGATTTTCTAATTTTTTCTAAAAATATTATTATTATTTATTATTATTATTATTTTTGTTTTACGGACCAAGTCAAGGGACCCAGCCCAAGACCAGGCCCGACCCGAAGGCCCATCTCACCCAAAACGACGTAGCTTCTTGCCTAATTTTTTGAATTTTTTCAAATTTTCGGAAATTTTATCTATTTACATTTTTCCGCCTAAGACTAATCCAACGGTTGAAATATTGCCACGCGGCACCAATCTGACCGCCCATCCCTCAAACTGATCCTACGGTTCCGATTGGCTCTAAACTCCGATCCTGACCGTTTGTTATATATACTAAACTGACGGTCTAGATTGCATCTCCCAACTAAATCTCTACCGTCCAAACTATTATCAGGATTTTATTTCCAGAAAATGAATGATCGTGACACGTGTTTTCCCCACAGCTGTTGGATCGAATTTGTTATTCGGCTCAGACGGTTATAACCTCATAACGGACGAATATTCCACGTCAGCTTTTGACCTAGTCAACCGCCGACGTGTCATCTGACGTGGCTTGCCACGTCGGCGCCACGTCGGCTCTTGACCAGGTCAACTGCTGACGTGGACATCGTCTTCTTCCTCGGAACGTGACTCGACGAACGGCCAAGGTTCACCAGCGACGATCTAACGGCGAACTTTACTCCGATTAACCTGAATCTACCGCCAATCGATTCCTATCTACCCCTAGATTAACATATCTAAACAACAGCAAATCCAACGGTTCAAACATGTTAATCGAAGCTTTTACGAGAGTAATCATGGCAGTTCGAGCATGCAACACAGGCATTACCGGACCAATTCCAACCTCAGGCATGCTTAGACGAAGTTCAGGAGACTTACCTGCAGGTCCGATTGACCTGGTTTAGGCTAGCTTGAGCTAGAGAGACTACGACGGGTTTGGGGTTTTATCGATGCTCGGCCGAAGGGTTTATGCACAATCAGAGCAAAAACAAGTTAGGGACGAGGTCAGAGAGGTTCAGGAATAAAAGGACATGAAACATTGAGGAAATATCAACCGAGTGTGAATCTACCATAGCCACGGAGCTTCAGGTCGAGAATGGCGTTTACTGGTCTCGCGACGAAAACGGCGCGCCGTGAATGTTGGGAGCTTCTGCGAAGTGGTGGGAAGCTTCCAGGGTGATTCTTAAGGCTCGGCGAGGTCTTGATCAATGGGAACCGCCGTTCTGAAGCTCTCGGCCTCCCCTCCAATGCGGTGACGGAACTCTCCTCTCTACCCCTCTCTCTCTCTCTCTCTTTCTCTCTCTTTCTCTCTTTCGAATCTGTAACCGAATGAAAAATCCCCCATTACAGAATGGCTTCCCTTGTATTTATACTTGATTTGGTTTCAGAAGCTTCGTTTGGGCGAGCGAGCATTTCCGTTTGGAGAATCACGAGCCCAGCGACGAGAACACGTGCCATATGGCACGTCGTCGCCGGGCGAACTCCCCCCGTCGGGCGTCGGCGACCAGATGCGAATCCACTTTCCATCCATCGGATTTTTCTCCCCATTCCCCTTGTCATTCGCGCGCTCGGAGAGAAATTCGTCGGCCTGAGTCCACGTGCCCGGCGACGACATCACGTGCCGTTTGGCACGTCGTCGCCGGTGAACGGACGGCGAGAAATTCCGTCAAGTCTGACAGAATCTTATCGTGCGCGGGCCAAACTTCAGGGGTTGGGCTGAGGTTTACTGGGCCTTTCCTCAGTCATTGGGCCAAACCCTTCTCCAGTTGCAAGCCCGAGGGAGAGAAGTGGACCAGAAGGAACCCAGCTTTCGCTGGGTCGGGCGTGCTGATTCGGGTCAGGTCCCACCCGACCCGATTCGATCCGATTCACTAATTTTCAAAATTAGCCCTGTTCCCGCGTGCATTTTCAAAATTGGTGCCAAAATTGGGCTCAGACGAAATTTTTTATCAGGAAATGACTTTATTTTTTGGAATTTTCGGGCAAATTCCGCAAAAACCCCAATTTTCATTTATGACCCGAGAGCTCTTTTTGTGAAATTCAACCTTAGATGGACTTTTTTGCAAAAATTGATGTGACCAATCGATCCAGGACGCCAAAAACTAGGGGTGATGATTTTTTATTTCAATTCAGTCCTTATAAAATTTTTAATTCCATTTTAAAACTTTTAAGACTAAATTGAAAAATCAAAAATGCATTTAAGTCCTTTTGCGCGAAATTGACCAATTTAGTGAACTTTTGGGCTGGATTGCAAAAAAAAAAATTAAAAAATAGAGGGGATGACATGACTCAAAAATTTAAAAATTGAAATTTACAGAATTAAATGGAATTTCTAGAATTTTTTCAATTAATTTGGACAATGTGATTACAAAGGAAACCCCATTTCCAGATTAATTTTTTCAAAATTTCTTGGCCAAAATGAAGAGAAAAGTAAAATAAAAATATTGACTATTTTTCTGTATTTTTGTGGCCAAGAATGCTATTTTTTATTAATTTTGTTGTATTTTTCTATTTTCTGAAAAAAATATAAAAAAAAAATAGAGAAAATTATTTTTTGTTCAAAATTGGTTCCTTAGGCTAGGCTAGGGCTTCCAAAGTTGATTTTGTAATTTTCTGAATTTTTATGGATTTTTTAAAAATTTTCTAAAAATTAAATTGGCCAAAAATCAAGTGTCAACAAAGGGTAATGTGTAGAAAAATCTAGAAAAATGTGCTCTAGATTTTATAGAAAAGTCTAGAAATGTGTCTATCTAGGATGTTCTAGAATTTTCTACTATGGAGGTGGAAGAGGCCTATAAATAGGCCATGAAGTACTAAAAAAAGAAGAAAAAAACAACGAAGAGCTCTCTTCTCCCTTTGTAACATTCACAAAACTAATAGAAGTTTTTCATTTCCATTGTGCTCCCTTGTCACCAAATTCACTCACTTATAAAACTAAACACCCTTCCGCAAAATCTAAAATATATCGACTGTTCTCATCTTCGTAGTGAATGTGCTTCATCATCACCTGAAGAGCCTTTTCTCTAAGTTTATTAAATGGCCAGCGGTGAGAAAGGCTCTGTAAATATGTAAAGACTATCCCAGATCAGATCCTGTACTAAAGGATGGGGATAGTAGAGATCCTCCTACAACAACCATTCGAATCATTTCGTTAAACATTTGCCTACTTGCAAACTATCTGATTGTGGAGCTCTTTTGGACCAGCTAGCTATACTTGCCTTGGCACAAAGATGGCGGACTTTTCTCCAGCAAATCATGTCGTAGGGTTGAGTATGGAGTTCTTCTCTCAACTGTTGAACAAGAGGCGTGATCGGGCCGACGAATCTTTTCCCGTACAAGTACGACATGGGCATGTAAGTCAACCGACAGTAGCACCACATCTTAGCTGCATTGTTCAGAACGGGACAATTCAGACTACATGTCAATGAAACTAAGGAGAAACACAATTACACGAAACAGAAGTTGAAACTTTCTATCTTTCAAGGAAACTCTGGAAGGGTGGCCACTTCAACAAAAAGTTAACGCCATACTCTTGTTGATGCAGCAAAAATGCCACCGGGTTTCATTTTGACAACTAGTCCAACACCTTTGTGTTAATACCTGTGTAAAACTGAATATACAGACAACTATAGATTACCATCAAAGACAAGATCAAGATAATCTGTGAAAACAAACCTGGATGCATGGGGAGGAATGAAGGCAAGATCCAGAACTCAGGGGGTATTGGGTTGCATCCAGACCAATCGAAAAATGCCGAGAATCTACAGAGCGTGCATGATAAGACAACACACAAGCAGAAGCACTATGTCACATATACGATTCACTCAAACACAGAACTCTTGAGAACAACTTTTTATGGTTAATGAAGGAAGAGTGAGAGGGTACCGAGAGCCAAGTCTTGCCCCAGGAGGGTATGTAGGTGACGCCGCCGTGGTCAAGAATCCACTTCCTGGCCCGAGAGTACAAGCGTTGTATAGGCCACCATCGGGAACTTCCCCGAGAATGCGCATGCATATGTAGCTCAGGACCGTGCAGAACATGGTGCTGGCACCTTCAATGTGCAATCCCCCACCCACCATCTTTATTCTACGACAAAATTAATGCAAAACACACTCACAGCTTCAAGTCAAAGTCTTTCAAAGTTCCTCCGCTATTTTCTTCATCTGGATGTCTCTCTTTTTGCAAAAAAAAGAGTACCTGGTGGTTGTATATGTAGCGGAGAATCTCTTTGCGATGCTCAGCGGGAAAGACGGTGGAGAGGCGGCCGGTGATATAGACGCACATGACCAGGGGAGGGAGGAAGAAGAGATTGCCGGAGCTCTCGGCAGGCCAGTGGCCGTCGCTGGCCTGCAGGGCGGAGAAGAAGCGGACGGTCCTCCTCAGGGCGATGGACGCCTTGTGGTAGGTGATCTCCTCGCCGTCCTCCACCCTCACCGGTGGGATCGTCTGCTTGAACTGCTTCTCCCTTAGGAACTGCTCAGAAATCATGCACCATGCATCGTCAGCTTAAGCTTACCCATCACTTTGTATTACAGCACGCTCACAAGTTTCAAATTTTATGTCTAGCAACAACCGTAACGGTGCCTTACCAAAAAAAAAAAAACAACCGTAACAGTGTACTGAACAATAACAAAGAAAATTATGACGGGGATTCAAACAACTCTCAGATTAACTCAAAAATGACGTACCAAAAAGAGAGGAGGATTGAAGCAAGAGCGAGATCGTCTGAAAAGGAAAGAAGAGGAAACGACAAAACCAAGAAGAGAGGAGGGTATGTGGTGAAGTGAAGTCGGACGAAGGTTGGGTTGAATTTTTTTGACTCGATAGATATTTTGGGCCTCGGATCTTCTCGGTATCCATTTTGAGTTCGATACGCCCGTACGTGCATGCAATGCATGGTGCCACTTTTGCGTGCCTGTGGCTCAATTCAGGGCTCAAATATGCAGGAAAGGAAAAAATGGACACCACAAATTCTTTCGCAGACGGACACACAAACAAGAAGTGGCCAACTCTGAATGAGAACGGGTGCGTGTTTACCTGCATGCGCCAGAGGAGGTCGCTGGAGGGCCTCACGTGGTGACGGTGTTCATAGAAGTGCCAGCGAGCGGCCTCCACCTCGGCGCGCTCCTCGGGGGTGCCAGCCTCAGGGTCGAACTCCCAAATCTGCCTCCCCACGTAGTTGTTGGTGCTGTACAAGTAGGAACCATCTTCACCTTCTGCTATCTTCAGCCTCTACATTCTGATCTTCTCTGTTCCCTCTCCCTTCAACTGATTTACACCGCGGCTCTTTGTATCCGGGTACTCGCCAGCAGTCCTTCCTGATGATCATGCAAAAAAAACCAAAAACAAAAAGGATAATGAGTTGCTGTCGAATCAAATCTCCTCAGTGAACTTATTCACTACATATTCACGAACTGTGTTCATTTTTCCGGGTCTATATCGCCATCTGCATGCATTATGAAGTCGAAGCTCATCGCGCCACGATCTTAATCCAGCATAGCAGCGAGAGCATGAACCAGTTACACAGAGAGACATCTACCTCTTCTGCTTGCGAGAGATTTGAGAGGGCTGATGAGAAAGAATCGAGCTCTCTCTCCAAAGAACCAAAGCTCTGTTGTGTTCTTGTGGAGAAGGAAGGGGGGCCTCCTTCTATTTATACACGCACGTCATGGGTCGCTGGTTCTTCCCCTTTCTTTCTCTCATTTACTACGGTGTCGGGTTTGTCGAACAAAAGTACAACAATGCTAGGTCTCCCCCACAAAATTAAATAATGTTAGATGTGCCGTTAGTACGAAGAGCCATATTCCCTCTCACCTCGCCAACCCAGACCATCGCAAGGCACGGCCATGGGTAAGAGGCGGCATCACCCAGATCTAGGTGAGGGCAGCCTTGCCAGGGTCTCGCCCACGGTGGCTAAGGCCTCGTCCAGTGGTCGCCAAGCTTTAGCAACCCTCGTCCGCCACAGTTCACCAGCCGCAGGAGAAGAAAGAGGAAAATAAAAGGAAAAATAAATATAAATAAAATAAAATATTAAACTTTTTACTAAGTCAATGCCAATCGGCCAAATGGATTGAATTGACACAATTGCCAAAGGTTTAGGATTGAATTGAAAAAAAAATTAGAGTTGAATTGACACAGTTGTAATGAAAAAAAAACAAAAAAGAAAAAAAAAAAAAAAATTTTTTTTTTTTTTTTTTTTGATAAAAAAAAAATTTAATAAAATAAAAAAAAAAAAAATACAAAAATAAAAAAAAAAAAAAAAACTGTGGTCAATTCAACTCTAATTTTTTTTCAATTCAATCCTAAACCTTTGGCAATTGTGTCAATTCAATCCATTTGGCCGATTGGCATTGACTTAGTAAAAGTTTAATATTTTATTTTATTTATATTTATTTTTCCTTTTATTTTCCTCTTTCTTCTCCTGCGGCTGGTGAACTGTGGCGGACGAGGGTTGCTAAAGCTTGGCGACCACTGGACGAGGCCTTAGCCACCGTGGGCGAGACCCTGGCAAGGCTGCCCTCACCTAGATCTGGGTGATGCCGCCTCTTACCATGGCCGTGCCTTGCGATGGTCTGGGTTGGCGAGGTGAGAGGGATATGGCTCTTCGTACTAACGGCACATCTAACATTATTTAATTTGTGGGGAGACCTAGCATTGTTGTACTTTTGTTCGACAAACCCGACACCGTAGTAAATGAGAGAAAGAAAGGGAAGAACCAGGCGACCCATGACGTGCGTGTATAAATAGAAGGAGGCCCCCCTTCCTTCTCCACAAGAACACAACAGAGCTTTGGTTCTTTGGAGAGAGAGCTCGATTCTTTCTCATCAGCCCTCTCAAATCTCTCGCAAGCAGAAGAGGTAGATGTCTCTCTGTGTAACTGGTTCATGCTCTCGCTGCTATGCTGGATTAAGATCGTGGCGGCGATGAGCTTCGACTTCATAATGGCATGCAGATGCGATATAGACCCGGAAAAATGAACACAGTTCGTGAATATGTAGTGAATAAGTTCACTGAGGAGATTTGATTCGACAGCAACTCATTATCCTTTTTGTTTTTGGTTTTTTTTGCATGATCATCAGGAAGGACTGCTGGCGAGTACCCGGATACAAAGAGCGCGGTGTAAATCATTGAAGGGAGAGGAACAACAGAGAAGATCAGAATGTAGAGGCTGAAGATAGCAGAAGGTGAAGATGGTTCCTACTTGTACAGCACCAACAACTACGTGGGGAGGCAGATTTGGGAGTTCGACCCTGAGGCTGCACCCCCGAGGAGCGCGCCGAGGTGGAGGCCGCTCGCTGGCACTTCTATGAACACCGTCACCACGTGAGGCCCTCCAGCGACCTCCTCTGGCGCATGCAGGTAAACACGCACCCGTTCTCATTCAGAGTTGGCCACTTCTTGTTTGTGTGTCCGTCTGCGAAAGAATTTGTGGTGTCCATTTTTTCCTTTCCTGCATATTTGAGCCCTGAATTGAGCCACAGGCACGCAAAAGTGGCACCATGCATTGCATGCACGTACGGGCGTATCGAACTCAAAATGGATACCGAGAAGATCCGAGGCCCAAAATATCTATCGAGTCAAAAAAATTCAACCCAACCTTCGTCCGACTTCACTTCACCACATACCCTCCTCTCTTCTTGGTTTTGTCGTTTCCTCTTCTTTCCTTTTCAGACGATCTCGCTCTTGCTTCAATCCTCCTCTCTTTTTGGTACGTCATTTTTGAGTTAATCTGAGAGTTGTTTGAATCCCCGTCATAATTTTCTTTGTTATTGTTCAGTACACTGTTACGGTTGTTTTTTTTTTTTTGGTAAGGCACCGTTACGGTTTGTTGCTAGACATAAAATTTGAACTTGTGAGCGTGCTGTAATACAAAGTGATGGGTAAGCTTAAGCTGACGATGCATGGTGCATGATTTCTGAGCAGTTCCTAAGGGAGAAGCAGTTCAAGCAGACGATCCCACCGGTGAGGGTGGAGGACGGCGAGGAGATCACCTACCACAAGGCGTCCATCGCCCTGAGGAGGACCGTCCGCTTCTTCTCCGCCCTGCAGGCCAGCGACGGCCACTGGCCTGCCGAGAGCTCCGGCAATCTCTTCTTCCTCCCTCCCCTGGTCATGTGCGTCTATATCACCGGCCGCCTCTCCACCGTCTTTCCCGCTGAGCATCGCAAAGAGATTCTCCGCTACATATACAACCACCAGGTACTCTTTTTTTTTGCAAAAAAAAGAGAGACATCCC
>JAGVVM010000653.1:0-36861 GCA_019149425.1 Psidium friedrichsthalianum | reverse complement strand
TAATGTTTCCAACTTCCCATCTGTCATGATCCTCCCAAACAAAGATATAATATTTCTCATATTGTCCCATCTTGGACCCCGCGCGCTCATTTCCTTCACACGATCTCTTGTATAAATTTAGGGGGGCTTCGTTTGGACTGTAGGTTTTCCTCGAGGTCATAGAAATAAAAATAAAAATTGATGGGGGATCGTAAACTCATAGTCCTTAAGATTGCAAGAAGACGTGGAAGATCAGCCATGCACAGTAATTAGTAGTAGTGTGATTAATTAGAAATCAAAATTAAAGACCATGCATATTAACAACTCACATGTATTTTCATGTGGGACAACTTTTAGATTCCTTATGTTAAACCCAAAACGGCTTCTAATGAATCGAGTATATTAATTGAAGAAATCCACCACTCAATCCTTACATGAATATTGGCATTACGTTACATTGCCTTACCATTTTGCATATCGGACATCCTAAGGACGACTGGATAAACATTGTTTAGAGAACTGAAGCCAAGCCCGATGGCAATGTAGAAGCTCTCTTTCCCTTACCTACTTCTCATCTCTTTCGCTGTACTCATCACGACCTACCGCACCACAGCAAGGGCACCGTCGTCCAGACATGGTTTCCCTGCCCATCTCATCCACCGCGACCACATTCACCGCCCGGCAAAGCTCCTGTGCAACGTTCCGACGCCCCTTTGCGAGGGTCCGATGCCGTTTTCCACATGAACGTCTCTGTCCCGCCATCGTTCCATCTCAACACGGCTCAGTCTGAACTCGTCCCGGCTGCGGGGGAATATGTCATGAAGTTGTCGATAGGGACACCGCCGTTTCGACCTCTATGCCATTGCCAACACCAGCAGCGACCTTGTTTGGGCTCTGTGCTTGCCTTGCGATCTGTGTTTCTCTCAGAAGAAGCCCAAGCATGACCCGAATTCGTCTTCCATATACCGCAAAGTCGCGCGCCCATCCCGGCAGTGCCACCTTCTGGACACCACCCGGTGCCAACTTCCGGCCAACACGTGCAAGTACAAGTATGAATACGGCGATTTGTCCCTGCCGAAGGTATCCTCGCGACGGATACCCTGACTCTCACATCCACGTGGGGCCGCAGGTGAAGCCCCCGAACGTAGCGTTTGGCTGCGGTCACAACAACAGCGGCATCTTCACTGAGAACGATATGAGAATCGTCGGGCTCGGGAAAGGCCCTGCCTCACTCATCTCGCAGATGGGCTCATCGTTTGGGGGCAGGCGGTTCTCCCAGTGCCTGGTCCCTTTCCACTCCCCGCCAACCGTCACGAGCAAGATCATCTTCGGCAGCAGCAGGGAGGTCTCAGGGCCCGGCACAGTCACAACCGCCCTGGTGGCCGGGAAAAACCACTTCAACCTCTACGGTGTGACCCTGCTCGGGATCAGCGTCGAGAGCAGCTACGTGCCTTTTAACTCTTCTGGGCGGGTGCCATCGCGAAGGGGAACATGATCCACGACTCAGGGACGAATCTGATGTTGGTGTCGCTGGAGTTCTTCAACAGGTTTGAAGTGGAAGTGAAGAGAGTGGTGAAATTGCCGCCCATCGACGACCGTAAGCTGAGGCCGCTGCTGTGCTACGGGAGGGACGTGCTGGCGAAGGGCCAGTGCTGACGGCGCATTTCGATGGCAAGGCCGACGTGAAGTTGAAGCAGACAAGCACGTTCGTGGAGGCTAAGGATGGCTTATTTGTCTCCCCATGGATCCCACTTATAGTCCTCGTGGGATATTCGGCAACAATGCTCAAACTGATTATTTGATCGGGTTCGACCTCGATAGGAATACTGTTTCCTTCAAGCCATCCAACTGCACCAAGCTGTGAAACCTCTTCTTTTCTTTCTACCATCCTCCGGATGAATAAAATTACTAAGATTTTAACTATCAACTTTAGATTTTTAGTGTGACAAGGCCCGTGATATGGTTAAAACGATTCTGACGTGGACACAGTCAGCATACTCTCTTCTAACCCCCTTTCTATCGAAATTTGTTGCTCTCATAATCAGGAAAATCATACTCGACTCCATAGGATTTCGACCATTTAATTTCTATTCGTTAGCTGGATTGTAAGCCTTTCCTCAGAGTCATATTTTGCAATGCATGTTACAATCTAACTTTGAGCCCCCGTGAAAAAAAAGAAAAGAAAATTCTCAACTCACAAATAGTCGATGCAATTTCCATATAGCCGATGCAATTTACATGTTGATATTATAAAACAGGTAAGGGACAAACCTATTTATAATTAGTGAGTTCAATCAAATAATCAAGACAACCCCAGATTCAGATTTCTCTTAGGGATGATGATGCCGCTATGCCCGTGTGCCATCTTTAATTTCCTTTTGAAGTGGCAATGTTTTTCGACGAAAAGAAAAAAAGTGGCAATGGTTAAACGAGCTTGCCATGGGAATTGAAAATTATGCTTTGCATTTTGAAGTTGATAGATACAAGAAGCGCTTTGCATACGAGATGGAACTCGTCAGCATACCATACTGGAAACCGTAATAAAATGCAGCAACAAGGTTCTATTAACGGCTAACGAAGGAATTTCCAGGACACTACCATGAACTCTTATAATGTAGTGTAATATTCTTATGGCATAACCAGCTCCAGGCTTAAGATGTAATCTTCCACACACGTCAAGTCCACCTAAGGATGAAAATGCTTAGAGAATTATGGCCCAGCCTGCAACTGCGACTGGGACTGTGCCGTGATAGCAGGACGTGATATTTACGATGGCAACTACGGCCCTCTTACTTATCTTATACCAGTTTGATCCTCCATGTCGCACACTCATCATGGACAGCTCTAAAGACTTCACTGTGACGAGATTCTTGCAGCCGCTTTGGCCAACTTTACAATCTCCTCGGAGAAAAAAATGCCACAGAGAGAGAGAGAGAGAGAGAGAGAGAGAGAGAGAGTTGAGTTTTTATGAACCGTTAGAGAGAGAAATCGGCAAAAGAGAGATCGAGAGGAAGGTGGTGGAGGAGCGAGGTGCTGAAAGGAGGGAGCGCTAGGGTTTCTTTTCTTTTTAATATTCAGCTTTGCACTTTCCAGGCATGTGGAATTTAGTCTGTATATGGCATACCCCGAGTATGAAACTTCACCACGTGCGTACACATGCACGCAAAACGTTGTCTTTATTCTTATTTCTCAAGTGATTGATAGTTATTCGATTAATCAGGGTTTCCCAAGTGCGCATTTCCCACTCGTACGCATGTGCCTCTCCCTTGGACTCCCACCTTTGCCTCTTGGGTTAACTGCCGCTGTGGCTCTTTGCTGTGATATCTCAAGTAGAGCGTCAGTATGGGTCACAACGACCCGATTTGACCCATATTTTTGTATCAAATGGTCTTTAATATGGGGGTTCATAAACATTTAAAAAAGGACTTACTCAAAAATAATGGGTCAAAAAAAGGTTGAAGTGAATTAAATGGGTCAAAATTGTGGCCGCAACGCTGAAAACCCATTTTCGACCCCCCCCCCGAACCCCCCCATATTGGACCTCCCATTTTCGACTCATAACTCTCAAACAATTACAAAATGGACCTAAAGCCTTTCCGCGTGCTTTGGATGGTTTTGGACTTTTGTTTTAGCTTTTCTGGTCCCCTTTGGTTTTCCTGGAATGATGACGTGCTTTTTTTCTCGGTCTAATCTCATACCTGCCAGACTTGGTCGCCAAATAACCAAGGACTTATCTTTCTATTCATGGAAGCAGATGATACTTTTCCCTGTAACAATAAAATTCAGTCAGTCACCTACATATGTAATCCAACAATTCCTGAAATTTCATTTTGCTATTCAAAGCTTGCGCTTGTGTTGACTATGGAATGTAAATATCGGTGCATGTTAATTAAGCCAATAAGTCACGGGATGTATGTGCTGGTTGCAGGAGAGCTGCTCACACATCCGTGTATGACAAGAACCCCGAGGATCAAGTTGCGCCGAACGTGGTCCCTGATGAAGTGATCGAGGCTCCATCCGACAAGTACTGGGCTCCGCACCCTAAGACCGGGGTGTTTGGGCCTGCGACCGACCATCACCTTCGATCCCACGGCGAGCATGCCAAGCCCGGGAATGCTGAGAGCTCAGTGCTGGAGGACACAGCCTGGTTTCGCCCCACTGGCCTTGAGGATCTTGAGAAGCCTCCCCACCATTAACGTTGAACACTACCCTTCGAAGTGTTTGAGTTCGACCGCTAGCTATCATATGTAAGCCAGCTCGGTGGCTTCCTTAAGAAAAATAACTTGTCTGTTACTGTAATATATATTAAGTACTGAAGCTGTGGAGTTAAGCTTTGTTAGCATGCTAGTATTACTACATAACCGTCGAAGTAAGAGTTACGAATTGTACCTATGGGATCGTTGTACTCCCCCGGACTTTTGTATGAAATGTTGGGATGTGCCTACTTTATATTTCATGTGCCATCTGTATGTTTTCGTGTTTCCACTGTAGAATTGTCTTTGGAAGGACTACTAATAAGACAAGATCATTTAGAGGATGTAAGGACAAATGGTGCGGTATAACTGAGGGAGAGACGACATCATTTTGTATCACTTGGGAGCACCGTCTGTCGATACGGTTTATTTGCAAATTGCAAAACTAATTCAGAACGGTTCGGTTAGTTTACTTCTGTGTAGTGAGCGAAATATCAGAGCATAAGCAATGGGCCTGGTTTCTTTTTGGGTCCCTCAGAAGTATCTGGATCTCAAGATGTCCTCAGATGATTAGCGATCAGCAATCGGCACGAACTGGATCCTGATGATCCATCATTACTTGAGATATCATCAGCAAGAGCCACAGCGGCAGTTAACCCAAGAGGCATCGGTGGAGTCCAAGGAGAGGCACATGCGTACGAGTTGGGAAATGCACTTGGGAACCCTGATTAATCGAATAACTATCAATCACTTGAGAAATAAGAATAAAGACAACGTTTTGCGTGCATGTGTACGCACGTGGTGAAGTTTCATACTCGGGGTATGCCATATACAGACTAAATTCCACATGCCTGGAAAGTGCAAAGCTGAATATTAAAAAGAAAAGAAACCCTAGCGCTCCCTCCTTTCAGCACCTCGCCTCCTCCACCACCTTCCTCTCGATCTCTCTTTTGCCGATTTCTCTCTCTAACGGTTCATAAACGCAACCATACTCTCTCTCTCTCTCTCTCTCTCTCTCTCTCTCTCTCTCTCTCTGTGGCATTTTTTTCTCCGAGGAGATTGTAAAGTTGGCCAAAGCGGCTGCAAGAATCTCGTCACAGTGAAGTCTTTAGAGCTGTCCATGATGAGTGTGCGACATGGAGGATCAAACTGGTATAAGATAAGTAAGAGGGCCGTAGTTGCCATCGTAAATATCACGTCCTGCTATCACGGCAGTCCCAGTCGCAGTTGCAGGCTGGGCCATAATTCTCTAAGCATTTTCATCCTTAGGTTGACTTGACGTGTGGAAGATTACATCTTAAGCCTGGAGCTGGTTATGCCATAAGAATATTACACTACATTATAAGAGTTCATGGTAGTGTCCTGGAAATTCCTTCGTTAGCCGTTAATAGAACCCTTGTTGCTGCATTTTATTACGGTTTCCAGTATGGTATGCTGACGAGTTCCCATCTCGTATGCAAAGCGCTTCTTGTATCTATCAACTTCAAAATGCAAAGCATAATTTTCAATTCCCATGGCAAGCTCGTTTAACCATTGCCACTTTTTTTCTTTTCGTCGAAAAACATTGCCACTTCAAAAGGAATTAAAGATGGCACACGGGCATAGCGGCATCATCATCCCTAAGAGAAATCTGAATCTGGGTTGTCTTGATTATTTGATTGAACTCACTAATTATAAATAGGTTTGTCCCTTTACCTGTTTTATAATATCAACATGTAAATTGCATCGGCTATATGGAAATTGCATCGACTATTTGTGAGTTGAGAATTTTCTTTTTCTTTTTTTCACGGGAGGCTCAAAGTTAGATTGTAACATGCATTGCAAAATATGACTCTGAGGAAAGGCTTACAATCCAGCTAACGAATAGAAATTAAATGGTCGAAATCCTATGGAGTCGAGTATGATTTTCCTGATTATGAGCAACAAATTTCGATAGAAAGGGGTTAGAAGAGAGTATGCTGACTGTGTCCACGTCAGAATCGTTTTAACCATATCACGGGCCTTGTCACACTAAAAATCTAAAGTTGATAGTTAAAATCTTAGTAATTTTATTCATCCGGAGGATGGTAGAAAGAAAAGAAGAGGTTTCACAGCTTGGTGCAGTTGGATGGCTTGAAGGAAACAGTATTCCTATCGAGGTCGAACCCGATCAAATAATCAGTTTGAGCATTGTTGCCGAATATCCCACGAGGACTATAAGTGGGATCCATGGGGAGACAAATAAGCCATCCTTAGCCTCCACGAACGTGCTTGTCTGCTTCAACTTCACGTCGGCCTTGCCATCGAAATGCGCCGTCAGCACTGGCCCCTTCGCCAGCACGTCCCTCCCGTAGCACAGCAGCGGCCTCAGCTTACGGTCGTCGATGGGCGGCAATTTCACCACTCTCTTCACTTCCGCTTCCAACCTGTTGAAGAACTCCAGCGACACCAACATCAGATTCGTCCCTGAGTCGTGGATCATGTTCCCCTTCGCGATGGCACCCGCCCCAGAAGAGTTAAAAGGCACGTAGCTGCTCTCGACGCTGATCCCGAGCAGGGTCACACAGTAGAGGTTGAAGTGGTTTTTCCCGGCCACCAGGGCGGTTGTGACTGTGCCGGGCCCTGAGACCTCCCTGCTGCTGCCGAAGATGATCTTGCTCGTGACGGTTGGCGGGGAGTGGAAAGGGACCAGGCACTGGGAGAACCGCCTGCCCCCAAACGATGAGCCCATCTGCGAGATGAGTGAGGCAGGGCCTTTCCCGAGCCCGACGATTCTCATATCGTTCTCAGTGAAGATGCCGCTGTTGTTGTGACCGCAGCCAAACGCTACGTTCGGGGGCTTCACCTGCGGCCCCACGTGGATGTGAGAGTCAGGGTATCCGTCGCGAGGATACCCTTCGGCAGGGACAAATCGCCGTATTCATACTTGTACTTGCACGTGTTGGCCGGAAGTTGGCACCGGGTGGTGTCCAGAAGGTGGCACTGCCGGGATGGGCGCGCGACTTTGCGGTATATGGAAGACGAATTCGGGTCATGCTTGGGCTTCTTCTGAGAGAAACACAGATCGCAAGGCAAGCACAGAGCCCAAACAAGGTCGCTGCTGGTGTTGGCAATGGCATAGAGGTCGAACGGCGGTGTCCCTATCGACAACTTCATGACATATTCCCCCGCAGCCCGGGACGAGTTCAGACTGAGCCGTGTTGAGATGGAACGATGGCGGGACAGAGACGTTCATGTGGAAACGGCATCGGACCCTCGCAAAGGGGCGTCGGAACGTTGCACAGGAGCTTTGCCGGGGCGGTGAATGTGGTCGCGGTGGATGAGATGGGCAGGGAAACCATGTCTGGACGACGGTGCCCTTGCTGTGGTGCGGTAGGTCGTGATGAGTACAGCGAAAGAGATGAGAAGTAGGTAAGGGAAAGAGAGCTTCTACATTGCCATCGGGCTTGGCTTCAGTTCTCTAAACAATGTTTATCCAGTCGTCCTTAGGATGTCCGATATGCAAAATGGTAAGGCAATGTAACGTAATGCCAATATTCATGTAAGGATTGAGTGGTGGATTTCTTCAATTAATATACTCGATTCATTAGAAGCCGTTTTGGGTTTAACATAAGGAATCTAAAAGTTGTCCCACATGAAAATACATGTGAGTTGTTAATATGCATGGTCTTTAATTTTGATTTCTAATTAATCACACTACTTTACTAATTACTGTGCATGGCTGATCTTCCACGTCTTCTTGCAATCTTAAGGACTATGAGTTTACGATCCCCCATCAATTTTTTATTTTTATTTTCTATGACCTCGAGGAAAACCTACAGTCCAAACGAAGCCCCCCCTAAATTTATACAAGAGATCGTGTGAAGGAAATGAGCGCGCGGGGTCATAAGATGGGACAATATGAGAAATATTATATCTTTGTTTGGAGGATCATGAGATGTGAAGTTGGAAACATTAGGATATACCGTCCCGTTGAGCTATGTTGCCAATGAGCGTATATGCTCATAAGGGGAATGTACTCAGTAGTCACAAGCCCATGAAGATCGTGAAACAATCATTTCTGTATTTTTTTTTTTTGGGTCGAATGTATTTAACTTGGCTTAGGATCGACTAATAATGAATTTGGAGATCTCTTTTCCAAAAAGGAAAAAGACCCATTGTTGTTTACCTGCTTTACCATTTGATTAATTCCTTGAGTTTTCCATGTGATTTCTCATGAACCACAGCATGATATGGAGGCAAGTTATGCTTTTTCGAAATGAACTTTAGTAAAGTCCTAAAACTTATTACGAAAGTGTAATTGAGTTATAAAACTTGTCAAATTAGTGTAGTTGAGTCTTTTTGTTAATTCTGTCCAGTTTGGCTAATAAAAATGCTAACATGGCTTTTTTTAATATTTTCTCTCTCCTACGTGATGATGACGTGGTTAAAACACGAATTTTACGGCTAAAATGACATTATTTTGGTCTAAATGTGGTTTATAACAACATTTTTACTTTAATTAAATTAAAAATGTATGTTTTTTTTTAATAAGAAGAAGCTAGAACCATGTGGGGAGGGTTGGGGAAATGGTCAGTGAGAGTTGTCGGGCCTCAACCAAGGGCCGACGACTCTCGCCTAGTTCTGACCAAGGGCAGATGCTCGTCGACCCCCACTGACCATTTCCCTAGGGCCGGTGCCTCTTAATTTTTTTTATAAATATAAAATTAGCTTATTTTTCGTTTGATTTAAATAAAAATTATGTTAAAAAATATTTAGACCAAAATGACATTGTCTTAGCCACGTAAGAGAGAGAAAATATTAAGAAAATCATGTCAGCATTTTTTGTTAGTCAAGTTGACAGAGTTAATGGGATGACTTAATTGCACCAGTTTGACAAGTTTTAAGACTTAATTGTAATTTTTTTTTTGTAAATTTCAGAATTCAATTGTACTTTGGTGATAGATTTCAGGACTTTAAGTGTAAAATAAAAACACATCAAGTAAAACCAAGCGTGGTCCGACCAAAAAAAAAAGCATGGTAAAAATAAATGGGAAAACTTTAAATAATGGGCCGAAGTGCGCTTAATTTTTTAAATAAAGGTATGAAGTGGATCTTATTTCAAATAATGGCCTGAAATGCTCTCATTATTTCAAAGAAGGATCTTGCCAAGGGTATTTTGGTCATTTATATTTATTCTTTTCATTTTTCTATTTATTTTCTCTGTTGATACCGGCAAGGTCGCCTCGCCTAGGCCCTCGCTGGTGGTGAGCGAGGTGACCCTTGCAGGCAGCTCTCGCCGAGGCGAGGCTAGGCTAGTCCTTGACTACCGAGGGCGGTCTCTCCTAGCCATTGCTGATGGTCGGCCATCGCCTAAGATTAGCTATTATTGAAAAGAAAGGAAAAAACTTAGAAAATCTAAATGAGGAAAATACCACTGGTCAGATTCTTTTTTGAAATAATGATGAAACTTAAGCTCGGTCAAAAGTCACTTCAAACACTTGTTCGAAAATTTTCCAAAATAAATTGCATTCGTTGTCTGGTGGCTGTGCCAATTGACGGCGGATCTCGCTTCCTTCACGGGGCAGGGGGAATTTTCGATTAAAATACCTGGAAAAAATTGGAAAGCAGAGGGGCTTAACCGTCAATATGGGAGGGACGAGAAACGCTTTGGCATGTCCCCTGAGTAACGCCGTCACCCCTGAGAGAGACGTCGTCCCAGCATGTTCTCAAAGCAGCAGAAATCTCCGTGTGATTTTTCTAACAAACAAACACCAAAATTGAATCACTGTGTCTTTTTTTTTTTTTAAGGCTTACTTACTACCCTAAATAAGCCTCAACTCGAGTTCCAATTTCAATTCCACCCTAAATTTTTTCTTTTCCAATAATTTTTTTAACTGTAGTTTTAATCTGAGTTCTACCTTAAGCTTTTTTTTGTCCCATGAAAAATCATGAATTTTAAGTCATGTGCCAATTTTACTGTTCAGTCTCGATTTCCACCCAAAATCCTTTTTAGTCTCATAAAAAAACTATCAACTTTTACTTGAATCACAAATTTATTTCCCGTTAATCATTTGTCCAAAATTCCAATAAAAAAAATAAATCATCTATTCAAAATTTATCGTTGACAATTAAGAGATGAAAAACTTTTAAGCACGGGTTATTTGAGTATTTCGATTTATCCCGAGCTCTAGCTTTTCGACCGCGAGAGAAAGAATACTTTGAGCATGGAAGATTGAATATCAACATGGAAAATTTCCGAAGGCTCTCTTAAGAGCGGAGTAATTGAAGAAAGTCAATCCTAATTGCTCTATCTTTTATACAAACTTCAAACTTAAGAAAATATTGTTTGGGCTGATATGAAAATTCATCTCAAAAAGAATTTTTTTAATATCTAAAATTTGAGGAAAAAAAAAAGTGAAGCAAGTGAAAATGCCACATGAGATCACCAAGGGCAATTTCGGATGGATAAGGTTGCGATAGGATTGGGACCGCAGAATGAAGCTAAAGTTGGGGTATTCTTTTTTTTTTTTTTTAATATATAAAGGGGTACTAGGCCGTCCAACACATGGCCGTGCTACGGGGACCGGGGTACGTGGATCTGGCGACCGTGGGATGGTACGGCGGTTGGGCTTTTGGGCTTAATCCACCCCACAACCAACAACCCCTCCCGGACTATAAAGCCAGGGGGCTGCTTCCTGAGTGGACTGCTTGCTCATCTCCCTCTTCCATCCAACCTCTTCTTGTTCAGAAAGCAGAGCAGAGAGCTTTTGCATGGCCGCCAGCTCGAGGAGTTCTGAGATCGCGGCAATCGGCAAGCGAGTCGTCTCTCAGATCCGGAACCACCCACCCCCTTCCTCTCTTGTTCTCAGGTCTCTCTCTCTCTCTCTCTCTCTCTCTCTCTCTTCCCCCTTTCCTCATATTTTCTGTCGTATAGTATCCACTTCTGTCCATCTGCTTTATTTTCCAACGTAGTAAGTAGTTTTGGGTTTCTGCTGGTTCCGTTAGATCCCGGGGGTTTATTTGGCTGGCCTGTTATTCTCTCATGCTCGTACAATCTTCCCTTCATTTAGCTATTCACCCCAATTCATCGCGTAAAAATCCGGAATACAAACGACAGCCGTATGGAGCCTAAATCTTTAGCTCATTATTACTCACTGAGCTGGGAAAAGCGAGGGTCATGTCTTGCTTGCCAGTTGATCTTTGAGTATCTCCCAGTGAAGCGAGTTTTCTAATTCTCTTTCCGTGTTGAAAAAGAGAAATAGAATTTCTCATTTCAGAAACGCAGGGCTTGTGATTTCTAGTGTTCTTTAACTAATTCTTCTGCTCGATTGCTTTTTGGACTAAAGCAATTAAAAGTCCTCTTTCCAGTTTGGCCCCTGTACAGTACAGCGGTCTCGTGATTGCTGTTTTTAGCAACTCCGATGCCGACCTCTTTCCTCTTTCCTGACTTGGGAGTTTCAAGACTTCAATCCCCGTGTTTCCTGTGTGGAGAACCCTCTACGTAATCTCATCGTAGAAAGTCAATTAAGATGTTCTCGCTATTGCGGAGTGGATGGCTTAATTCTTACGATGCGTCGAATCTATCATTTTCTAACGTTGGAGGGTCAAAATTGGTATACCGAAATGGGACAGCCGTTTCATATAATATTACTACAGCTCCCTCTCAGGACCGACAAGGGAGATTGGGTACCCAGACAATATCACCAAAAAGCAAGAAATCATAGGTGGTGGGGAGCGTCAGCATCCTCAGATGAGACTGGATATCTATCCACATGTAGCGACAGTGAGCTTCTCCATCACCTATGGTATTGGATCCTTAAAAAGGACTCCCCCTTTACTTTATGCCAGATCAACCAATACTTAGAAAGCATAGTAGTTGGTCGTGACTCACAATCTGATTACTTTATATAACATAAGATGAACATCCTAATCGACCCATCTAAATGCGAATGCCACTTGCCTTTCGGACTTTTCTTTTGGCTTGTCTGGTCCCCGTTTGTTTCCTGGAATGTTGACGTGCCTTGTTTCTCGGTCTAATCTCATACCAACCAGACTTGGTCGCCAAAGAACCAAGAACTTATCTTTCTATTCATGGAGGCAGATGACACTATTCCCTCTAACAAGAAAATTCAGTTAGTCACCTACATATATAATCCAACAATTCCTGAAATTTGATTTTCCCATTCAAAGCTTGCGTTTATGTTGACTGTGGCATGTAAATATCGGTGCATGTTAATTAAGCCAGAATAACTCACGGGGGATCTATGTGCTCGTTGCAGGAGAGCTGCTCACACATCCGTGTATGACAAGAACCCCGAGGATCAAGTTGCCCCGAGCGTGGTCCCTGATGAAGTGATTGAGGCTCCATCCGACAAGTACTGGGCTCCGCACCCCAAGACCGGGGTGTTTGGGCCTGCGACCGACCATCACCTTGGAGCCCACGGCGAGCTTCCCAAGCCCAGGAATGCCGAGAGCTCGGTGCTGGAGCACACAGCCTGGTTTCGCCCCACAAGCCTCGAGGATCTTGAGAAGCCTCCTCACCATTAACATCGAACACGAGTTCTACCACTGGCTATCCTATGTAACCCACCTCGGTGGCATCCTTAGAAAAATAACTTGTTTCCAGCTGTAATATATTGTTAAGTACTGAAGCTGTGGATTTGAGCCTTTGTAAGCATGCTAGTACTCCTCCTTACCTGTCGAAGTAGGAGCTACGTATTGTACCTATGTGATTGTTGTATTTCCGCTGAATTTCTGTATGAAATGTGGGATGTGCCTACTGTATATTTCATTCGCCATCTAATATTTGCACGTTTACTGTAGCGTTGCTGTTCGAAAGATGACCAATAAGGCACAATTATTGGGAGGATGTGAGAACAGATGATGCTTGGCTATGGATAAATTAAGGGTAGTAGCAAGGGAGAGACAAATTTCGTTAGATATCACATGGAAGCATCAGTTATCGCGATGGTTTATTTGCAAATTGCAAAGCTATTCAGTTGCTCACTTCACTTCACAGAACAGAGAGTATCAGGCCATAAACAATGGGCCTGATTTCTCTTTGGGTTCCCAGAAAGTTATCCGGGCATAAATATCTCAAGATGTCCCCAGATTCCAGTGACCCATGATTCCAAGACCCAAAAGATTTTATCTTAGCTTAGTCTTCACCCGGATGGATAGCGTAGCGTCCCGCTACTTGAGAAGAACTAGAGCGGGGGAATTGAATTCCCCAACCCCGGACTGTTAAGCGGTTGCGGAATCCATTGATGGGCACTGCAGCTGCTTGCAGTGGCCTTCTGATTTTCGCATCACCTTCATCCTTCACAACCCACTTCCATTCGGCTTCCAAGATCCAATTTGTTTCTTGCTCTTCTTCAACCTCTTCCTTCACTACTGACCCTGACCAAGCCGACGACAACCCTGCCAAGTTCACCTACAGCCGAGCTTCCCCGTCCATCAGATGGCCCCCTCAAGCTCCCCGAGAGTTTAACTCCTCGCTCTCAGTTCTTGTCGCTCCACCTTCGCTCTCTCCGGCGACTGACAAACCCAACTTCGAGCATGTTCCTGGTGGCGATAGTGAGGAGGAGAGGCGAAGTTTGGATGTGGTGGAGCCATTGGACGTGAATGAAGAGTCGCTCTCGCAGGACGGGTTAGGCCGTCCCAGCAGGAACAAGATCAAGAAGATGAACAAGTTGGCTCTCAAGAGGGCCAAAGACTGGAGAGAGAGGGTCAAATTCTACACTGATCGGATACTTGCTTTGAAGCCCGAGGAGTTCGTGGCCGAGTGTTGGATGATCGGCCGGTTCAGATGACCCCCACTGACTTTTGCTTGTGGTCAAATGGGTCGGCCAATGCAGCTGGCAACGTGCGTTGGAGGTCTATGAATGGCTGAATTTGCGGCACTGGTATTCGCCCAACGCTCGAATGCTCGCCACCATCTTGTCGTGCTGGGAAAGGCTAATCAAGAGGCGTTAGCTGTCGAGATTTTCACCAGGGCCCAGAATTCCGTGGGTGATACTGTTCAGGTTTATAATGCAATGATGGGTGTGTATGCTCGGACGGGGAGGTTTGGTAAGGTCCAAGAACTGCTCGATTTAATGCGTGAACGTGGTTGCGAGCCGATCTTGTGAGCTTCAATACTTTGGTGAATGCCCGCTTGAAGTCTAATTCCATGGTGCCTGGTTTAGCTGCTGAGCTTTTAGGTGAGGTGAGGAGGTCCGGTCTTAGGCCTGACATAATAACTTACAACACTCTTATAAGTTCGTGTTCTCGTGGGTCTAATTTGGAGGAGGCAATGAAAGTGTATGATGACATGGAGGCACATAACTGTCAACCTGATTTGTGGACTTACAATGCCATGATATCAGTGTATGGTCGTGCGGACAATCAAGTAAGGCTGAACAGTTGTTTAAGGAACTGGAGTCCAAGGGATTTTTCCCTGATGCAGTGACGTATAACTCTTTGTTGTATGCATTTGCAAGAGAAGGAAAGTAGAGAAGGTCAAGGAGATTTGTGATGAATGGTGAAGAAAGGGTTTGGGAGAGATGAGATGACGTACAACACTATTATCCACATGTATGGCAAGCAGGGCAAGACTGATCTGGCCTTGCAAATTTATGAAGACATGAAATTGCTTGGCCGGAACCCTGATGCTGTTACTTTCACTGTTCTGATTGATTCACTTGGAAAAGCAAATAAAATAGCGGAAGCTGCAAATGTTATGTCACAGATGTTGGATGCGGGGATTAAACCCACACTGCGCACGTATAGTGCCCTAATCTGTGCCTATGCTAAGGCAGGGAAGCGTATCGAGGCTGAAGAAACCTTCAACTGCATGTGTAGGGCGGGGATAAAACCCGATCATCTCGCTTATTCAGTTATGTTGGACATACTCTTCAGGTTCAATGAGACGAAGAAGGCAATGGTGTTATACCAGGAAAATGCTATCTAGTAATTTCAGGCCTGACCGTGCCCTTTATGAGGTCATGCTGCGGGGTCTTAGGAGAGAGAAGGATGTGGACAATATCAACAAGTTGGTCAAAGATATGGGAGACTTGTGCTGTATGGACCCCTCTGTTATTTGTTCAGCTCTCGTGAGGGGGAATGCTATGATCTTGCTGCTACTATGTTACGATTAGCAATCAGCAATGGGCACGAATTGGATCGCCCAGATCTGTTATCTATATTGAGTTCATATAGCTCATCAGGCAGGCATTCAGAGGGATTAAACTTGCTTGAATTTTTGAGGGAGCATGCCGGATCCAACGCACTGATTAGTGAAGCACTGGTGGTTATGCTTTGCAAGGCAGGCAAACTAGATGCTGCCCTGCAAGAGTATAGTGAAACTAGTGCATATGGTTCATTCAGTGGAAGTTGTATCTTTTACGAGTCCTTGGTTCAGTGCTGTTTAGAGAATGAACTTTTATTGAAGCTTCTCAGGTCATTTCGGACATGAGGTTCTACTGCATTGCGCCGTCAAAGCGGCTGTATGAGATCATGGCACTTGTATATTGTAAAAATGGGCTTCCCTGAGACAGCCCATTGTTTTGTTGATGAGGCGGAAAGAAGAGGTATTTTGTTTGATGATAACTCCATATATGTTAGTATCATCGAGGCATATGGTGTTGTAAAGCTGTGGCAGAAAGCAGAAAGTTTGGTGGGAGGTCTTAGAATGAGACGTTCAGTAGATCGTACGGTTTGGAATGCATTGATACACGCTTATGCTGCCAGTGGTTGTTACGAGCGCGCGAGGGCTATTTTCAATACGTTAATGAGAGATGGCCCTGCTCCTACACTGGAGTCCGTCAATGGTCTCTTGCAAGCTTTAATCACTGATGGGCGGTTGGATGAACTTTATGTGGTGATCGAGGAGTTGCAAGATATGGGTTTCAAGATAAGCAAGAGTTCTATTATTTTGATGCTTGATGCTTTTGCTCGATCTGAAACATATTTGAAGTGAAGAAGATATATGCTGGAATGAAGGCAGCGGGTTATGTTCCTACCATGCATCTTTACAGGATCATGATCGGATTGTTGTGCAAAGGGAGAAGAGTAAGGGATGTTGAAGCCATGGTCTCCGAGATGGTAGATGCAGGGTTTAAACCTGATCTTTCAATATGGAATTCTATGCTTAAATTGTACACAGGGATTGAGGACTTCAGAAAGACGGTTCAAGTGTACCAGAAAATTCAAGAAGCTGGCCTAAGCCAGATGAAGAGACATATAATACTTTGATTGTAATGTACTGCAGAGACCGTCGGGCTGAAGAAGGTATAGTGTTGATGCATGAAATGAGAAGGCTCAGCTTGGAACCTAAGCTATCCACGTACAAGAGCTTGATTTCTTCCTTTGCCAAGCAACATTACTTGGAACAAGCCGAAGAACTTTTCACGGAGTTGCATTCTAAAGGGTACAAATTGGATCATTCCTTTTACCACATTATGATGAAACTCTATAGAGACTTGGGAGATCATTCTAAAGCTGAAAATTTGCTGTTAGTGATGAAAGAGGCTGGGTAGAACCGACAATTGCCACAATGCACTTGCTCATGGTTTCTTATGGAAGCTCTGGACATCCTCAGGAATCTGAAAGAATCCTTGACAACTTGAAAGTAAGTGGAATAAATCTGAGTACATTACCATACAGTTCAGTTATTGATGCTTACCTGAAAAATGGTGACTATAGCATTGCTATTCAAAAGCTTGATAAAATGAAGAGTGAGGGTGTGGAGCCCGACCACAGGATATGGACATGCTTCATGAGGGCTGCAAGTTTGTCCCAGCATGCATGTGAAGCCATTAATCTCTTGAATGCATTGGAATGTGCTGGATTTGATCTTCCCATCAGGTAATCATTACTTAAGTGATATTCGGATATGAGATATGACAATGTTGGGCTTCACTCTTCCCATTTATGAACTTAAGAATGTTATGCTTTGGCTGCTTTTGTTTCGTAGGCTTCTCACAGGAATGGGCAAGTCACTAGTTTCAGAGGTAGACCTTTTCCTGGAGAAGTTACATCCTTTGGAAGACAATGCTGCTCTTAATTTTGTCAATGCTTTAGAGGATCTTCTGTGGGCATTTGAGCTTCGTGCCACTGCTTCCTGGGTCTTTCAGTTGGCAATAAAGAAAAATATCTACCGGCAGGATGTGTTCAGGTGCATTGTACGGTCATCACTTTTTCTGGAATCTCCTTTTTCATCAAACATATAGATCAAGCAGATTTCATCCATGTGAATAAAACTAGGTTGCTAGGTGTTGCCAGTATTTTGGTTTATGTAGTTTAAAGTTTTGACATGTGACTGGTTATGGGGGTTAAAACTTGTGGCTGAACCGATTGATTGATTGAATATTTCCCACGATCACATGTCTGGACTTGGTTGAATTTCTTTCGGCTGATAGGAGTTAGCTGTATTGTCTACTTGATGCAGGGTAGCTGAAAAGGATTGGGGGGCCGATTTTAGAAAGCTGTCTGCTGGTTCAGCTCTTGTTGGTCTTACTTTATGGCTTGACAACATGCAGGCACCCTCTCTCTCTCTCTCTCTATTTTGTTGCTTTTTGCTAAATAGCTCAACATCAACGTCAACATCGCCTTTATCCCAAACCAGTTGGGGTCGGTGGTCGATGAACCCAATAGAAAAGTATAAAATATACTAAAATAAAAGCAAAGACAGGGATACAAAAAAAGGAAAAAGGACTAAACAAGACAATCTGCAATATAGGAAATCCCCCTCTACGATGCGAATAGCTTTTCTCCACCCCGTCCTAAGACAGACTATACGCCAATCTATTTCCCACTTCATTAAATCTTGTTTTGCTATCTTCCTCCAAGTAAGTTTCGGCCGACCTCTTCCTTTCTTCATATCATGTTTTTGGTAACAAACTTCTGTTCTTATCAGGGTATCTAGGGATTTACGGAGAATATGTCCAAACCATCTCAATCTATATTCTCTCATCTTCTCTGTCATCGATACTATTCCAACTTTTTGTCGAATGTCTTCATTTCTTATCTTATCCATCATTGTATAACCGCACATCTACCTTAACATCCTAATTTTCGCTACCTCCATTTTAAGCTTTTCGCTTCGGGTTCATCGATCGCCGACCCCAACTGGTTTGGGATAAAGTTGATGTTGATGTTGCTTCTGTGCTAGCCAACATTCAGCTCTGTATGGCATAGCAGGTCTTATTGCAATTCTATAAAATTTTCCTTTGAGCCTAAGAGGGATTTTGCAATCACACAAAAACCCTGATGCTCTGCGCCATTTTATCCAACCTACTCTGATTTTGTGGCTGACATCCTCATCAATCTCTTTTCTCTTTTGCAAAACTGATCCCAAATATCTAAAAGCATCTTTTTGGGTACCTTCTGTCCAAGCATATCTACGGATTCTTGATCTCCTTCTCTTGTTGTGGCGAACTCAAACTTTATGTATTTCGTCTTATTCCGACTTAACATAAATCCTTTAGACTCTAACGTGTTTCTCTATAATTCTAATTTAGCGTTAACCTCAGCCCGGTCTCATTAATAAGCACAATATCATTTGCGAATAGCATATACCACGGCACCCCATCTTGGATATCTTTTGTTAGCTCATCCATAATTAGTGCAAAAAGATAAGGATTCAAAGCGAACCTTGATGTAAACCTACTATGATTGGAAAATAACTTAATATGCTATTACAGGCTTTCACACATGTAGTAACATCACCAAACATATCCTTGATTGCCTCTGCATACTTTAAGAGTACTTTTTTCTTCTCGAGAACCCATCACAAAACGTTTTTGAAACCCTATCATTCTCTTCTTGAGATCAATAAACACCATGTGTAGGTCCTCCTTTTCTTTCTACAAAATTGAAAAGTGTATGCCGATGCAGATATGAATCTGTGTCATTTTTGCTTCTTCTGGAGAACTATTATTTACACTAAACATATATGTACCTGGTTGAATATAGATTGTAAATTGCAGAAGATTGCTGACACCTGCTTGAAATACAGTTAATGATAGTTAAAGATACTTGAAACTTATTGCATATAGCTTCCATTGATACTTGAAGATACTTGAAACTTGTCACATATAGCTTTGCATAACCTATCTATACGTGTATTATTGCTGACATTTTTTGTTTCAATGTTTTCAGTATCAGAAACTGATCCGACACAAGACTGCACTTTGCACAGGACTTTTTGTAAATACAAATAAAACTAAAGTTGTAGAAGAACTAAACTTTTCTGTATCTTCAGCGCCTCTAAAGGCTGCGGAAGACTCACCATATCCGTTGTTGCAGTGAAGTTGCTGTCTAATAATATGTGGCATAGTGTAGTTGCAATTGCCAGTTTTTGCTATGGTGTTTATGAAGTTTCCTTTGTCTATTCAAATAAGTTTTGAGAGCTTTCTATTGCAGGATGCATCTTTACAGGGAAACCCTGAATCCCCAAAATCTGTAGTTTTGATAACAGGCGCAGCAGAGTACAACTTGGTTTCTCTTAACAGCACCCTCAAGGCTTTTCTGTGGGAGATGGGATCTCCATTCCTGCCATGTAAGACCAGGTCCGGCCTTCTTGTAGCTAAGGCCCACTCACTGAGGATGTGGTTGAAGGAATCTCCATTTTGCTTGGACCTGGAGTTAAGAGATGCTCCTTCTCTTCCCGAGTTCAATTCTATGCAACTTATTGATGGATGTTTCATAAGGCGTGGCATCGTTCCCGCATTTAAGGACATAACTGAGAGGCTTGGAGTGATTAGCCCCAAGAAGTTTTCTAGGTTGGCTTTGTTGTCAGATGATAGGAGGGACAAAGCCATTCGAGCTGATATAGAAGGAGCAAAAGAGAAACTAAACAAGATGAAAAAGGTTGAGCTTGGGAGGACAGAAATTGATGAGAGGCTGCAAAAGAAACATTGTTAGGAAGGTCATGCATAAGATTGAGGAGAAATGTATAGCCAATTTCGATATGCCCTGATACATCTCCCTGGGAAAATGGATCATTTAGACATGTTCTCTTATTGGAGGATGAGTTCTATTGTCTGACTCGCGGTACTTAGGACTCTTTCTATTCTTCAGACTCCTGGAGAGAGATGTTCCATTGTCTATGTCCAGCTCTTGCTACTAAGGTTAATGAACATCTTTAATATGACAGAGAGATCAGGATGTGAACAATGCAAGGCGAAGGATCTAGGCATGTTTAGGACCTCTTTTTCTCATGAATTTGTTGCACAACTCCAAACGCGAGTGATCAATTCGAAAGACTCAACTGCTGGAGGAGACTAAAGTCGCCATCCTGTCAGGACCACAGTTGTCTTCTGAAGTCAAGAAGCATTCATCTGTGTATATGAACTCAAGCCTTGGACAATAATTTGCCTCTGGCTGGGAAAAAAACCCACAATTCCAGTTATTTTAGGCATGCATGTCCTACATACGAAGTGTATCCAGTGCTGAGAAACAGATGAAATGGGTGCTTGAAAAGGCTTCTTTTCCAGTGGAAATGGTTTGGACAAACTGCATGCAAAAACATGATTGGACGTCGAGGTCTTGGCAAGTGCTGGGTGTTAAAGAAAGCAAACTTCTTGTGCACTAGTCTTGCCCAAGGGACTCTCTTCTGATGTAATACAAGGAAAACATCAAGAGTAGTGTTGTTGCCTCAATGGACATAAGATCTGTCCACAGATGTGTAGTCCTGGTGATGTAAATGAAACTTTGAGTTTTGATAGCGTTCATAATTTGCTGTGTAAGTTCCAAAGCAACTGGGAACATTAACTTATTGCTTATTTCAAAGTGAGGAATGCTGCAGATGTAGAGAAAAAGTAGATTATTCCCCGACATTAATCAGAGTGAACTGATTTTTGAATCTTCTATGTAGTTTGCAACTAGAACCGTTCTTGGTCGTGCATGCTCTGAACTCGTATTTGGTACTTTTACGATGGAGAATCCTCTTTGAGATAGGTTTTTTAGTTGATCACGTCTGGTTATTCGCTAATGTGAAGCTGCTCCGACAGAAGTTGAGTTAACTAGTGAGTTTGAGAACGTACGCTTTGATCCCACTTGGACATTTTATCCAGGTGTCCACTTCACCATCCTACAATGTTGAATTTGAGAGGAACCTAAGCTGGTCAAAATATGTGACCTTGAAGGCTGTCGTGCACCGACCCACAAAAAAAAAAAAGGTCTTGTCGTACAATTTTGTTGGATGATCACAGAGAAAAAAACAATAATCTTGTTGAGTTAGACAGATGAATGCAGTTCAACTTAGTACGATCCTTCTCCCTTCCCAACTACGGATGACAGGAGAAGAGTAGCGTCTTTTTTCCCCCTTTTCTCTTTGTTTGCACACTGTTTTCCATATTAATATGCACGAACAAATAGTTCTTGTAAACGCAAGATCAATTTTTTTTTTTTTTTTACAGTACCTTAACAAGTTGAATTCCATTAGGAGAAGAGGAGCCGATCTACTCGTTCTTTTATGTGATGGTTGTGTAACTGGGCTAAGCAAATGACAAAACAGGAGAAAATTTAAAAATGAAAAGAACTAGCAGAAGAGAGATGATGAAGGCATGAGCTAGCATCCACCCCAAGGCCCAGTGGATGGACCACACAGATCGCGGACCCTGCCTATTGGAACGCTTTCTCTGCAGGGGGAGACAATTCATCGGGCAAAAGTACAATTTACAGACTGGGTATATGGGTTTAAGGTTGACTAAAGAGGGCAATCTTCCGTCGGGTGTGGGAGACGTGGAGTGCTCGGCCTATGCTAATCTCTTCTCCACCATATATTAGCCATTCTTCTAGAAGGTAACGTAGGATTATGCACTTGGCCGAGAGACAGAGAGACCCACGACTCCATACCCATTTTGATATCAATTAATCTCGTTTTCTCTCGACACCACTCCACCCACCCCACACCCCCCACCAAAAAAAAAAAAAACAAAAAATCTCGTTTTCTTCGTTGCCTAGGGAAGAGAGCTCAGCCCCGCCAATCCTCTCAATATTCACAGCTCGTGGTTGATCACCCTTCATCCAAGAGTATGTAATAGACTAACAGTCTAAACCTCAACGGAGGATCATGCTTGGCATCGGAGCGCCAGAAGAAGCTAACCCGTCACGGGAAAGCGCCTGCACTAGTCAGTGCATGAATCCCCATTCCATGTGTATTGGATGGATCCCGATGCTTGAACTAGTTGGCATGTCGATCAAGTACAACTTCGAACATGGTGGTAGTCACTAAAATAGCCAAAAATAGTCAAAACAATATTATTGACAAGGTGGCCGTCGCTTTAGTGTGCAAATCTCCATTCTTGAGGTGGGAAAGATGGTCCCAAGCATTTCTTGAGCAGGAAAATACACTTTCCACTTTAAGCTTAATTTCTCTCTCAAATGGAAAACTGTGCAACGTTGACCTTGTGAGTCCTTCTAAAATGTCATGATCTTCTTTTTCAAATGCTAATCCTCATTACCAATTGCTAATCTTCTCATGGTTGGTTTTTCGATGTAAAATGGGATGCCTTCCACATGCCTTCCTCATTTAGAATGCCTAAGCACGGTTATAAAAGAATGCCAGAGCTTTACGCAGGATTTCTAGGCACATGACATTCCACTTACAGTAGGTCTCCGTTGTACCTCTCCAACTTGACGACTCCTGTGGAATAGTGCTAGCTTCATAGTTCTTTCACCTGGCACTTTTCGGCTCTGTCACTGTGAGCAGTTTACCCTTAGTTGTTTGATCCTTTATTTCGTTACTTCCAATCTGTAGCAATTGTTCATTATTAATACTCTCTGTGACTAAATCTGAAATCAGAAAGCAGATAGACTTAGTCGGTACCAGACCGATTTTTGATGCCTCCTGCAAAGTGGGAATAGGCTCTAGTGGATGCAATCATAAATTATAGCAAATCCTCCTCCTTAATGGCAACATTTTAAACTTGTAATAGCCTAATTAATCAGGTGAGAAATGGTCCTGCACAATATCTTTGGGCAGCAGAGAGTTGAGAAGCACCTTACCCTGTGCTATAGTAGCTATACAGAAGTTCAACTAGTGCAGAGTACATCTTTACCTGGTTGCCCATGCTCTATATCAAGCCTTGACAAAATCATCTCAGGCCTGACACTGTAGAATTCGCATACAGTCCTCACTGGTACAGCACCTATCATTTTCTCTTTTGTGGGTTTCCTTCTATCTTTCCGATAGTAATGCAACTATTGTGTGGAGGTGCACGAGATGGCATGGTGGAAATGATAATCCTCTTGCGTAGACCTTCACGGTTGTTAAAAAGTGGTAGACATTGCCCGTTGCAGACCTTAGAGTTTAGTAAGCAAAGAATGATGGGATCTTATTGATGGTAGAAGTTAAACCCTGAAATGGAGGAACTACGAGGAAGCAATAGGCTCGGAAGAGTTGCATTCAAAACTCAGCACCAATTGCCAACTTATACGGTAAGTTTAGTGCAGAGATTGACAATTGATGCAGCTTGTTTCTCTCAGGCAGCATAATCATTTCAACGTTTCCTATTTTTCTTTCTTCTTCCATGAATTTTTTCAGCATCGGGAGTTGCCAGATGCTTTCTGGACAGGAAGAAATGAATACAACGAGAAGAGAGCCACCTTCATTCTGTTGCCAGTCTCTGGACGTCCTTGGCAGTCCAATTAGTGCCATGGAGTATCTGTCTCGCTCATGGAGCCCAGCAGCCTCTGACTTCCTAAGCATTTTCTCATCAAATGTAAGAAACCTTCCCATGTTACACTCATTCGAAACAATTCTCAGCCATTTCCAACAAGACATGAGTATAGATACATGAAAGAGAGCACCAAATCATTCCAGGTGGGGCTAGTCCTTCTCATTCAGAAAATGTTTTGGCATTGCTCTACTCTTTTCGCATCCAGCAGGGAGAAAATTCAAAATATAGTCATTCTTATCACGTAAATGACTTCACTGATTTCTCTTCACAGAATCTGTTAATTCCTCCGAGGATAGCTGCTTTCAAAGAAAGCTGATGAGGACCTAAATGAGGTTATAGAACAGGAGATCATGAGGAGAATCAGAAACAGCGGAAACAGAAGAAAGTACCTTTCCCTGTGATGTTCATACTACAGGAGCACGCACAAAACTCTGAAAGCAACAGAAACAATCGGAGTCAAAGCAAACAAATACTGTCAGTAGAATGGATAGCCTACGGGTAACATACATCCTATAGCAGTTTCATTTGTCACGAATCCCGTCAACATGCACTATTCAGAATCCTGAACATTTCAACTTCGCCAAAATTTTAGGGCATGCTGTATGAGTTAATTGTTGCCACCAGCGATGAACTTTTACACACTTCGAACACTTTCTTTGCAAGCACCACAATGGCAAAATTCTATCATGACATATTGCTAATATTTGCTGCCTCAACTATGGTTAAACACCAACCATCGACTCGAGGGGTCAGATTTCCTGATAAGAAATCTTAACTATGACATGGACAAGCCTCCAAGCAGAGGTTTTGGGAAATCGTCAGACTCCAGCTGAATATAAAAAATAAACCGATTAGTTTGAGCCTTTTACAGTCCTTTGTGCACTTTCAAATGTTAATCTACATTCTTGGGTAGACTACAATGATAGGCTTGAGTGACGTATAATGTTCATGTTAGATGCATGGGAAATTGAAGTGAACAAACTAATGATCTTTTTTTTCTCTTTCGTCATGCATGAATATTTCACAGACATTATTTGCATTGAGAGCCCCACCCAGCAGTCTATAAGAAGTATCCAACATTTGATCTGAGCAGGGTAATGATGGCGAAGCACTTCTATATCTTTTCAGACTTACATTAGGTTACTGCATTAAACGTTTTGCTTTAATTCAGCTAAATTTGAAGGATGTGAAGGGATGGTTAAAAAGCAAACCTCTGGCCAGCCTACTCAAGTGGTCCAACGACAGGAAGAAAGAGGAGCTTCGACTCCACACGGCCAAAGTAGATGCTGCCCTATCTGTTGCCCGCTTGGCTGCAGCAATTGCTGGCATCACCGCGCAGCATCACAGGCATAGATGACATCAACTGCCACAATAATAGGAGCACGGTGGCTTATGACAATAACATGGGAAATGCCCTTTCTTTTGCCGCAAGTCTGGTGGCTGCTGTCTGCGCAGAAGCTGCGGAATCAGCAGGGGCACCCAGAGACCAGGTTGCCTCTGCCATCAACTCTGGTTTTGCGCACCAAACACCAGCTGACATGCTCGCACTAACAGCCACATCTGCAACGTGTAACGATTCCATAACTACCAATCCTCACAAATGTTATTACATGGAAAACATGTTCAACTCCTTTGACAGCCAGCAACAGATGTATTTATGCAATTGATCCTTTCCAGGTTTAAGAGGAGCTGCAATGCTCAGATCAAGAACCATTGTAAAATCGTATCTGGAAGAGACTGAAGAACTGCTGAATTCCGGGAGTACAATGCCAGTATCACTCCTTCTGGTAGAATGCCTGTATTGTGTGGTTCCCTATTGTTTGTCTTCCGTGCCATATATGTAGTACTTTGACCAATGTCCAAGTGTTCACTCAGGGCAAAAGAGGCAAAGATTAGTATCAGTCCATCTGAAACACAGGCAGCTGATTTGAGTATCAAAAGGAAGTATTTGGGAGCGGTTCTCACATCAAAAGAGTGTATGATTAAGTATTCAGTTCAACAATTTACCTTGAAATTCCTAGCAATTACAGAACTAATAGTTACTCTGTCTTCTGATGCTCTTGGATTTTACAGACAGAATTTTGGATTTGTTGGAAGAGCTCATGAAGCCCATGGCTACTTCTTGCTCAGCTTACAAAGCAAAGGAGGTGATATCAAGCTGTTGTTCCGCAATGAGGATCAAGCAGTTGTGTGGATGTCATCCTATCTAATTGCCTGCATCTCTATTCCCCCGACAACAACAAATGTCAAACTAGAAAATGATTAATGATGTCTCAGCTCGTTTTTTACTAAGAATGGACAGTGTAGACAAATTTAAAGCATAGAATGCCATGGACTTATTAAGTCACCTACTTCCATATTACACTTGCAAAACCATCGAATTCTACATAGACTATGATTCAGGCAATGGAGCCTCAGACCAAACAATGAAGAGTGTAGTGAGCATAATATGAATCGCCAGGGAATGTTAACGGAAAACTCTTATTTGTGCCATCATCCAGTAAAAGTCACAAGCAATAAGCACACGAATGACTGTAATCTATATATATATAGATAGATAGAAATTACCAGTTTGATGTTGGATTTATATGGATAATAAACATATCTACCTACCAACGAATCAACTCGGAAGCTATACCGTTTCAGCTGCCACAGACTCGGCGGCTGGCATAATGGTCGTTCCATAGGTGAACAAAGAACCAGACCAACCTGTTAAAAAGCCAAAAAATAGAACACATTGAAATATGACGTCCGAAACCTGAACAACTGGGCAAATAAATTGGGGCGGTGATGACAAAATAGAGCAGTCGCTGTCTTGAACAACAGATCAACAAGCATATCTAATATGAACTGAGTGTCCAAAGAACGCTCATGATCAGCTACACAACAGTGGAAGCCAAACAGAACAGCCATGCGAATCATGGGATCCGTCGTTCGAGAAATTGAGGATTTAGGACAAGAGCTTGGATTGGATTGCACAGTAGAAATTAGACAGTAAAACATCTTCGCCAGTGCGTGAATAGCGAATTATGCGGTTGCATACGAATTCTGCCCTGTCAACAGAGAACAAGTGATCATTCAGCTGATGAAAGCTTCCATTTTGAGACAAGCTTCATGTTCCGAGCATTGTCCGGGACATTGCATCCACTCTTGTCCATTTGGCTCAGCGTCAATGGATTCCACCACAACCGGAGCATTCTCCTTCTTGTCCATGGAACTTCCATGGCAGGAGAAAAGAAGAGGAAAACGGAAATATTCGAGGGGCCCAAGTCATCGGGCCCAAGCGATTCGGGTCCGGGAATCCACTGGGCTAAACCCACCCATCCTACTTAGCCCCCCTTAAGTACGAAATTCTAAATCCTGCCTTCTTGTAATTTCGGCAATTTTGAATAACTATGTACTTAGAAGGTTCAATGAAAATCAGACAATATATTGTCTTTTAAAGATATAATTCCTGTTGTTTCAATTTTGAAGTACCCCTATCCAAAAGCTAAATCCGTTCACAACCTTATACATTTCTTATTTAAAGGATTATAATTGTATTTGTTAACTCAAAATGTAAAATCGGTCGAAATATAAAACCAAACATATGGATAAAATTTTGGATAGGCATGTCGGCTAGCTATAGGGTAGTATGCCAACTAGCTAAAGATTGCCAATAGAAATAAAAACCCAAAGAACAAGAAAAGAATGCATATCTTCAACTACGCAAATGTTTCAACCACAAAAACCATTACAAGATTATTGAGATTAATTTTAGACTTATCCTACACAATAGTTTTCCTAATGAATATGTTTACAACGTGTGTTGTATTCAGTAGTTTTCCTACCCCCACCAAAAGATGAAAACCAATAAGAATTTTGTACCCGTTTTAGCGAAGAGGGTTGTCCCGCAATCGGGCCTAAATAAGGGGATCGCCCGACCCGCTTCAATTCGGGTAGAAGGAGAGAAGTAAAACCGAATTCACTGAAGCCGGTGAGGAGCCTGAAATGACAAATATAGCCCTGGGCCGCGCGGCCAGTGAGAAAGAAGTCGGAGCAAAGGGTTGGGTGGGTTTTACAAGGAGAGGGAAGAAGAGCAGGCAAAAGCCAAAAGCCTTCCTTATCCCAATCCCAATCGCAGTCCCTGGCTTTCGGTTTCAGGTACCTTTCTCTCTCTCGTTTTCACTCGCCTTCAAATTTCCTTGTTTGTTGTTTTCTCGGGGTTTAGGGTTTATGAATAATGGTTCTCGATTCTGGCGTCGCTTTCTCCTTCCTGAAACTTCCATTTCTTATCGTGTCATGAGCATCAGCGGACGAGGTCTGGAGTAGTTGTTGGAGATGGCGTCTCAATTGATCCGCGAATGGGTCGGAATTCAGCAATTCCCGGCTTCCACGCAGACGAAATTGCTCGACTTGCTCGGCAAACTCAAGAACGAGGTCCCCTTCAACTTTTTGCCACGTTCTTTGTTGATGTCTTCTTTTTTCCCCCCTTCTCTCCTCGTGGTGTGCTGAACTCGAATGTCCAGCTATCAGAGGTTTCGTTTCTGGACAGCGCAGTCCCTTTTGTCCCCTTTTCCTAGTTACCTGGTCTAGTGGACGACCTAATGCGCAAGTTCTTCTGTGTTTTTTTCCCCCCTTGTTCTCTGACTCGGAGTTAGCTTGTCTGCTTATGTATGACCCTATTGCAGAATGTGAGCACCTTGACGATTCTTGTCATGGGGAAAGGAGGGGTTGGGAAGTCATCCACTGTTAATTCCATAGTCGGTGAAAGAGTCGTTGCTGTTAGTGCTTTCCAGGTAGTTCCCTGCATTCTAACCATTTCAGTCCATACAAACACTTGAATCTTGTGACCACTTCGGGTTGCCTTTATGTACAGTCGGAGGGGCCAAGACCCATAATGATTTCACGCTCGAGGGCTGGGTTTACATTGAACATCATCGACACTCCTGGGCTCATTGAAGGAGGATATGTCAATGACCAAACCCTTGAAATCATAAAACGGTTGGTTGCGCCTTGCCTCGTCTCACTAACCTCTATGAGGTTCATATAATTTCATGTTCGCCATGGTAAATTTTCCTGGTTGGGTTTGTCGAGCAGCTTCCTTTTGGACAGAACGATAGATGTCCTCCTCTATGTGGACCGTTTGGATGCTTACCGGGTGGATAACTTGGACAAGCAGGTCATTAAAGCTATCACTGATAGCTTTGGTAAAGAAATTTGGCGCAGAGCGCTGGTTGTTCTTACGCATGCCCAACTTTCTCCACCGGATGGTTTGGAATATGATTTATTCTTCTCTAAAAGATCAGAGGCTCTCATGAAGATTGTTAAGTTGGGCGCTCGGATTAAGAAGCAAGACACATGGGTACTTTTTCCTTCTATTCTACCATCTTTTTTTATCCTTCTATTGGTTTTTGTTGTTATGTCTTCCTTTGTTGACCTTAATTTTACTTTGTGATTTGTACCCTCTATTCACTGTTGTACTGGATCTTTTTACTTTGATCACTTTTACTGGGTCTTTTCATGGCTTGCATGTATGATGCTGATGGAGTGGTCATCGAGCTTGATGATTCATGATTCTTAAAAACGAACTGAGATTGATGGACTTATAACCACAGGTTCCAGGATAAGGAGTCTCTTATACGTGAAAGTTTTAAATCCAATGCTCATTTATGTTGAACTTTATGGACCGTGAGTGACTGCTGTTGGATAGTAAGAGCTGTCAACTGAATCGTGACGTGTCTGGCTTACCTTAATGCATTCTTGTTGATGCTCCTACTATGATCTGGGGTACTTCCTAGTTATAACCTTCTATGTAGGTTTTCTGGTCACTATTATTAGGCGCTAATTATTTTGGCAGTAGAAGTGCTGAATACAGACCCTTGACTCCAGGCTTGTCTCCACTAGAAATGACATTAATAGCTTATTTCTTTCACTTTTTTTAGGAGCTGATCTCCAAATGTGTGCATTAATAAATACCTTACGCGGTTTTGATGTTTAATTATTATTCTGATGCAAAGTTTGGTCAAATATTATATAAATAGGTAGTGCAAGCAGATGGATTACTTGTCGAAATGGTAAATTTGCCAGAATTCATGGTTTAATGAATTATCAATTGGTTGGTGGAGATTTTGTATTTTTCATTTCGTATTTTTCCTTGTTTTCTTGTAGGGGTCTTCCGTTCCTGTTGTTTTGGTTGAGAACAGTGGGAGATGCAACAAAAACGAGGATGATGAAAAGGTAGTACTTGCCTCCTGGAATTCTCTTATCCTGTTATTTTACTTGTCTGGTGTATTGGGGTTCATACTAATGTCGTGTAAATTGCTGCAGATACTTCCAGATGGAACTGCTTGGATTCCTAACCTTGTGAAAACGATGACAGACGTTGCTTTAAATGGAAGCAAGGCTATATTGGTGGACAAGAAATTGATTGAAGGGCCGAATCCCAATAGAAGATGGAAAGAATTTATCCCTTTGATTTTTGCATTCCAAGTAGGTCTTGCAAGTACATTATTAATTTGTTTTCTTTTCTTGCCAGTTCATCAATGTCTGGATTTTGGATGCAATTCTTCGTCTTGCTTGTGTACTTAATTCATGACAACTATCTGAATGTCTTCGTTGTTTTTGCCTGGGGTGTTGACAGTATTTCTTCATCATCAAGCCAATTCAAGCGGCAATCAAGAGGGATATTGCTAAAGAGGCTAGACCATCATGGGAGTTGAGGGATGTAGGAGCTCGGAAGTTCTAAATAGATCATAGATCCTTGCATGATGATATTTCTGGACATTTTAATGGCGAGTCCATACTTTGTGCTACTTACGAGATGGCGTTTTCTTTCGGTTGTAATTGGCGGATGGGACTTGTGTTTTTGACTTTGAAGAGGATGAGACGTCGTGTGCTGAATATTGGTGCAAATCCACTGCAGCTTTTGGACTTGATACTCAAGACACCATCTTATTCACGATGCATGCGTGTATGTCATTTCAGGTTCGTCCTCCTGATAAACTGCAGATGGGAAATACCTTCCTAGACTCGGTTCATGATGACCGTCAATCTTGTGAAGCCAGAAAATCAATGGTGGTGGAGCACCCAATCCAGCGATTCTGGGTCCAGGGCAAAAATTCCCCACATTGATTATGATTGTCCCTCATTGTGTAAGATCTTCCTCTTGTTATCCAATTAGTAATTCAGGAAGTGTATCACTTGGATTTGGATGGCATTTCGTCATTGTAACCTCCAATTAGTTTCAGCCATTTCTACGGTAATCCTGATTTCATGTTTCAACGTCCCTCGAAAAGAAACGTGAGTAGTGAACTGTTTAGTCCCTAGTCCTTTTTCTGTCGCTTACTTAAAACGTGGTTCCTAAAAGCAACATCATGAACAAATGGTTGAGTGCGACAATTATTAACCAATGTAACCATCGGACCAGGTAAGATGAACAGTCATACAATTTAGCCTAGGCCTGTGACAACTCCCATAGGAACATTCAAAATGAAGTGCTGTCGGGCATTTTCCATCTTTGGATCTCAAGGGAACAAAACTGATCCACTTCAATCTTCACCTAGCGCCTTGCAAGCTTATCCTCCCTGTGCGTCCGGTGCGAGGTTTCAAGCTGGGCACAAGGATCCATATACGCTGATTGCTGGTAAATCTAGGGACCCTCTGATCTATTTTCTTCCTAAGCTGCAAGCGAGGGATGACCATAATGATACAATTCCAGCCAAAACGATCACATGGGGTCATTCTGCCTGTGAATCCTCGATGTTGCTATCCGGATACATCTCAACAGCTTCATTGCTGGAGCTTCCATTGTCTTCCTCATATTTCCTCTTCTCCTCCTCCCATTCTCTTTCAGCAGCTCGAGCCTTTGCCGTCTCTAGTCTGGCACTCGCAGTTTCCCATGACACTAGCTTCTCCATGAACATGGATACATAATCAGCTCGACGACTCTGTGAAAAGATGAAACTGATGCGCTTAGACTCCAGAGATGCATTACAAGATCAACACAAATAAGCTACTTCCAAAATGCGAATTTACTGTACCTGATAATCAAGGTCGTAGGCATGCTTTTGAGAGAATTTCATAGCAGGATTAGTATTCGATTAGAGAATTGCTCTCACAGCTGGAAAAGAAATCTACAGATTACTTCTGATGAAGAAAGTAAATAAGATTAAGCACAATTACCTCCCAGACATCAATAGTGAGAAGAGGCTGCCAGGACAGAAATTAACAAAGTGTGTAAGTATCACCACAAATTACCATTAATAAAGAATAGATCTATAAACACATGACACCTGAATTATACGAGTCTATGATTGTGCAATGACCGATAGCAGACACCAAATTTACGTATCGTTCTTACCAAATAATCCCAGACAAGGGGATTAACAGCATTGGGACTCTTCACCACCACTAGCTTCTTGTCCTCATCAGAAGGGCGTGGATTAGAAGCATTACCAACGTTGAGCCTATTTGCTTTGTCTACACAATAACCAAAACCCAACAATATTTTTAGATAAATGGGGATTTGGAGGTGAAAGTTACGGAAGCACACCAGCTAAGGTAGGTAAAAGAAAAAATTCCACTCACATGCAAGCCACACCCAACCTGAGCCAAATTGTGTAGATGCAGCTGACCTGAATTTTGCACTAAAATTCTCAAAAGAATCAAAATCTCTCTCAATCAGTTGTAGAAGGTCACCAGCTGGCTTTCCTCCACCATTTGGTACCATTGATTCCCAAAAGAAGTCATGATTCCATTCTGCAGCTTATGCAAGAAAAAAATCAAGTTGAAGTCTACAAGAGGAAGGTGCAACTGGTAAATGGATCAAGAGGCAAAGGGAGGAGGAGGAAAGAAAACTATTCTGGTAACGTCCAATTCATTCTCGAGCTTTAGCCCATACAGTAAGTATGAAAATTCTAGTATACCAAATACCTAATTGGGCAAGCTAGCTGTCCTGTACAAGACAGTAGGGGATTTATTGTACCATTAGGCACAGGAAGATCCTATCTTAGGGTTGAGCAAATTTCGATAGCCGCATTTTCTTTCCAGAATTTTGAAGTACTGATCCAACTTTAACAAATGAAACCCCAATGTATCCAAGCTTTTACCCTCCAAGCGTAAGTACGTGGACCCAGCCGAGGACACAAGCATGTGGAAGGATTAAATATACAGAAGGAGTTCCAATTAATTTCATGACATCATCACAAAGTAAACAATTTAAGGACCATTAAAATCTACTACCTGTGCAGCATTATTGAAAGCCGGAAGAATGTCGCCCTTGTTGTATGAAAAGAAGGATAATGTCCTCCAATGACATCCCATCTAGGTCAGTCCCGACTATTGCATGTTTAGATTTTCAACATATCCCTGTGGTGCTGTCCCCAATGATATGTGATCGTGTCCTGGCTCAAATGTGGCTCCAGAGGCATCCTGAGGCAGAAATATTGACATCTTAAGCCCTAACATTGACAAAGCACAAACAGCGGCACCCCCAAGGCTCTAAGACAAGCTCAGGTTATATGCACCAGTTTGAAAGTACTTTAGCCACTACAAATGTGAAGCCAGCCACAAGGCCATCACCATTATTAGAACAAACACACTGGTGTAACACATTGTGCCCACAATTTATAAGCTTAGTTTAAAAGGACCAGCTGACAACTACATATACAAATCCCTGTCAAATTGGCAAACCATCGCCATTAACACAACACCACAAGGCAAAAGGCAGGAAGTACTGCTAGTTTATGCAAGCCCTTGGGGACTTGACAAGACAAAAGAGAGACGTGTTCCAACCATACCAGTGGATAGGTGGAGTCTTTAGCTCAAACTTAGCAGAATTGGAGGAGCAACAGCCCTTCTACATTGTCTTCTGCAGCAGCACAAAACTTAGTATTGTGGTAAAGCCTGCAATGACTCCAGCCCCTTTTTTTCCTCCTTTTTCTTTATTTTGCCAGGGTATACTCGTCAGTTGAAATCCATGAGGATAAGCAAAAGAAAAACCACAAATCCCTCAGAAAATAACTGTTGTGCACCAGCTCAGTTAGCAACGGGTAGCGTAAAGAGCAGTCGACCACAAAAGCATTTCGTCGAACATAATGAGAACGACTTCATTTACACCCACCTCGTTTTCCCACGCAAAATGCTATTCCCGGGCACGGGCGGAACAAAGATGAACCTCCTGGGTCCTTAGTTGGAAAGACGAATAAGAAACGAACAAGAGATAGCTCATATTCTGTCACCTATCAAGTTTCGTATGTGCTCCGTTTCATCTTTAAGCGAGTAATTTTTTGGTTCGCACACCAGTGTGTCAAAGTCGTAAAGCGGAGAGATTGGAAGCAAGCAGACGCAGACCGGTTCTTTGTGGCATGGAGAGGTACGGGTTGAAAACCAGAGCTCCACGAAGTCCTACAATTCACCAGCATCAGTCCCATCGCACCCCGAGTGAAGCAAAAACTAATCGAACTCGAAGCACTTGCGCAGCGGGTGGTTCGCTATAGAAAGTTGTGCGGCGCTGCGAAAAGCCCTTGGTAAGAGAAGTGAGGGGCGCATGGGCTGGTGTAAATAGTTAGCAGTTGCCGCCATCCTCCCCGTTCCTTCCTCCGAAAGTTTGTAAAGTCGCGAGGACAACGTAACAGCCGGGGATTAATGTCTTGGAAAGATCGAAGCCCTCGAGACAAAGTTTATCTATTTATACTGACGCGAGGTCTTTAACTTTTTGGGTAGAAGGCTCTAGAATGCAGAGCGTTTATGAAAATGGTTTATGAAGTCTTTGCTGTGGGCAATGAGGAGCCATGACCTGCACTGCAAATGCATTTTGCCATCCAACCTTGTACATTGGGTTTTCTTTTCTACCTCTTAAACACTGGCTTCTCGTCGAACAAAGATAGAGACCGGAATCGATAAAATATCTTATTTAACTTTGATGTATGTCGACTTCAAAACGCAATTGGCTTGTTCCTTAACAAGGCAATGTTTTCTTTATCCATGAGGCATTTTCGAAATAGGTCGAGTGAATCGAAAATGAGAACTTAATTGAGTCATCTCCAATGCTGGAAACCTGTATTGCTAAACAACAGGAGTAAGATTTGCCAACGGCTAGGGCGTTTACCCCATGAGTGTAACACAAGTCACATCTGTGTTCATGTCGCATACTGGGGCATTTGAATGAGCAAACTTCTTAGGCAACCTGGATGGGTATGAACAGACACACATCCCTTTTGGTACTGGACTAGCGTCTCACGCATTCACTCAGACCAAGAAACAGGATTTGCCTCATGCTTTGGGCAAAATTATCAAAAGGGGGATCACAAAGGATGTGGAGAAAACTAAACATGGTTTGAATAGACATTCGAAAGGCAAAGTAAGTTTGTCAACGTTTCCACAATCTAAGAATAATCGTGGTGATATTACAACTGTTTATCTGCTGCTGGTATTGAATGATCACAGTCCTGTGAATCATCCATAATGGTAAGGTGGAACCGTCCCGTCATCAAGTGGAGTGGCGCAAAACGTTATACTTGAGCACTTTCGCTTCTCCTACAATTGCAGAAAAATTTCTTGACTTATGCCCATACTCCTCTTCTTGAGGTTGGCCAGATCTGACGTTTTTTGATCTTGTCAATTTTGAGGGGCAGTCTACGATGAAATCATTCCATGCTCAAACCCCCTGGCATTGTCAAGTGGGCAAAACCTATTAAGATCAAGGTATATGGAGCAAAACGCGACTTTGTTCAGTTCTACAATCACAAAACGTGTGAAGACAATATTGCATTTTGCCCATGCATAGTGGAACATACGGCAATTAATCTAAACGGAGACTAGGAGGATTAACTATGAAAATCTTGTGCATTTCATATGGAGTAGCATCGTTCGCAATCTTCACATGAAGCGCTAGAAGCATCATGTTTTTCTTATCTTGTCGCACGAGTAGTCATGTTATGCTCAAAAACGAGTCCATAGTTCCCTTCAAGTGACAATGCTTCTCAAGCTCTCCCCACTAAAATGATATGTTAGCCTTGAAACAGATGCCCCATCTATCACTTTCTAAGTTTTATGTATGTGCCGAATTTTGCAAAGTGCCTGACCGCCCCGCTCTCCATATACTTACAGCAGGTTTCGCATTTTGTGGCCATTATAATAGAGTATATTGAGCATGCTGCCGAGCATTTACGCCATTTCCCTCATTGCACAATGCTGAAGTAGGGCCGGTTGGCCATTTGAATATAGAAACAATAACAGTCTAACCAATGGAAGAAGTCGCACAATTCAGTCTTCTGACTTGATTGGGTTGCTCCAGTGGGGTGCACTTGGCGGTGACGCAGTAGCTCGACCACGTTATAAATGCCCGGTTAATCACTCAACAGCCACATTTAAATCCCCTCAGCTTCCACAAGCACTGTAGTTTAATAGAGGCCGCACGTTCCTTCTTCCAACAGCCTCCACCCCAACCTATCTGAGAGAAACCACAGTGTCACAGTCACCGCTCTTCAAAAGGTTCTTCGCGTTTGTGAAAATTGAACTCACACTACCTGATCATGTCGCCAGGCACAAGTAGCTGCAGGAGAAACAATTAACACAAAAATCACAAAGATTCATCAAGAGAGGGGGAAAATCACCTTCTTTGAGGAGCTTGTGAGCGTCGTCGAGCGGACATGGGGGACTGGAGAGGGGAAACAGGGGAACATCCTGCTGGGCAAAGAGTAGCGATGCGCGCTGGATCAAGTCTTATTATCGGTGTCGACTGTTACCCATCACCGTTATCTCCGAAACCCGCTCTCTACGCTCCTCCGGGAAGGGTCTCTCGCCGCCGAAATCGGCCCAGCAAGCTCCTTTCCCGATAGCGTGCGTCGATCAGGCGAGCGCGGCCCAGAGTCCGGGGGTCGGAGCTCAAGGAGATTCGGGCGCTGAAGGAAGACGGGGATGAGAGTAGGGAGAAGAAAGAGTAGGGCGTGGCAGATAGAATGAGCAGGTTGGTTGGGGTTGCGGCGGCATGGCTTGGCGAAAATTGTACTCTTGTTGGATGAAGGGACAGGGGAGGGAGGAAGAGGAGAGGTTGTGGCTGTCTTGAACCACTTGGTGTT
>JAGVVM010000652.1:0-58830 GCA_019149425.1 Psidium friedrichsthalianum | reverse complement strand
AATACCACACTGCGTCTCGAACGCCTTACGTTGGTCTCCCTTTTCTCTCCATTTCCCTCTGGGCACATTCTCGTGTCACAACTCTGGTGACTCATGCCATGCTCTCAATGTATGCGAGGCCACATGATTTCAATCGGCAATTCAGCATAGAGCATGCATGAAGTGGCATATATGCGCAAGACAGAACAGCAGCATCAAGACAATCATCAAATATTCACGTGCTCAACAAGCCAAACCATGTGAGATTCAAAGGGCCCATGCACAATTCCTGTCACGCCCCGAATCCCCCAGTCGGTCACCGGGACACCCTGTCTCATGAACATCAACGAATCCCTACGTACGCCTGGCCTACGAGTAGCGACGGCCCAGGATACTCATCGCGGCCAAGCGACGCTAGCGCAAAATGACAACAATCTAAAACCTGCGGAAGCGTGCCTTCTACACATGCATACATACATAAGATAGTAGGGTAGCGAGAAAGGACAAGAACACTTTTACAAAAGATAATACACATCATATATATATATATATATATAGAGCGTTAGATACAGACTCCCAAAAGAAAACCTCGCTACGGTCATGCTATCTGCGCTCTCAAAAGACTAGACCAGAACATCGGGACTCAGTCCACCTCGAGCTCCTCCTCGGGATCCTCCTCGGGGTCCTCCTCGGGGTCCTCCTCGGGATCCTCCTCATCTGTGTCCATGGCGTCGCCCTCCTCGTGACCATCGACCTCGGAACGTCCTGGGGACGGTAACTCCTGCAGTGGGTCGGGGTCGATCACCTCGCCACCATACTCGGCTGGCTGCGACAAGATCGGGTCGTCCTCCATGGGAATCGGGGAGTCTCTCTGAGGTCCCTCGAAGCCATACAGGCCCTCTCTAAACAGGCCTCGTATCTATGGGGTACAAGATAAGGTCCACCCTGATCTACTAACACGGTAGTCACATGCCTATGCCACAGAGTGGCGTGCATATCAAAATGGAGGGTGATCTCAGTATCCATCTGTACTGGCAGTCCAAAAAGCATCGCGGTGCAGCCATCATGGGTGACCTGGATCTGTAAAAGAAGGCAACCACCGCCCATGAGTCGAAACTCAATAAGCTCACCACTAATCCTAACATAGGATAGCGTATACTAGTGGGGTCGGTCCCATCCAGTGGACTATGGTTTTGGTCCAGGGTTCAGACACTCTCAGCCCTCTAGGTACCAAATCTCAACAGGCTTAACAGACGTACAATTACCACAACACAGTTCATATCAAACAGACAGCACAAGAGATGTCGAGCCAGATGCCATATGCAATGCTGCAGGCCTCAACCGCCATATCGGATCCCAATGGATCATACTCAGGCCTCGATCGCCATAACGGGTCTCAGTTCACCATGCCCACCTATCACCCCAAGTCCCATCAGGGCTCATTCTCAGTGCCACACGGCAATTACCACACTGCGTCTCGAACGCCTTACGTTGGTCTCCCTTTTCTCTCCATTTCCCATCAGGGCACATTCTCACGTCACATCACTGGTGACTCATGCCATGCTCTCGACGAATGCGGGGCCCACATGATTTCAATCAGTCAATCAAACATAGAGCATGCGTGAAGTGGCACATAAACACAGTACAGTGCATATCAATAGATCATCAAAGAATTACATGTTCAACAATCCAACTATGAGGGAACTAGCACCCCACATGCAGTTTCACAGCCAGACAGGCTCAGCGGTAAAATTCATGTCATCTCTCTAGTCAAGCCCATATCACCTAGGATCAGTCCCCTGGGAGTCGATGTTCCACGACTAATGATTCAGTGTTTTATTAACCCCTTGATTAAAGTCGGGTTAGGCAAAGTTGGTTCGGGGCCCAATTAGAGGGTTCAAGTTCAAATGGGTCCTAAGCCCGGTCCAAGGCCCAAGGGTAATTGAGTCCACTAAGGTAAGTCGGCCCATTATGAGGTTTTAAGCCCATTAGTCAAGTTGGGCCCATTATGGTTTAAGGTTGAATGAAATGGGTTAGGCCCATTAGATTAAGTTGGGCTTATTAAATTAAGTAAGGCCCCGTTAGATTCTAAGGCCCATTAACCAAACTTTGGCCCATTAGTTAAATCTTAAGTCCATTATGAATTTAAGGCCCAATTAGAATTAATTTCGTGTAGGGCCCAAGCCCATTTTCTAAAGTTAACCATTAAGCTCGATTAGCCTATTTTAGGCCCAATTAGTCCATTCTAGGCCCATGTACATTATTGGGCCTCATCTTTTAACGTTCCAAACCATCATTTGGGCCCATTCAATTGTAATTTCGTCCATATAAGGCCCATTAACAACCTTGGGTTCAATTAGAATTAATTAGGCCCAAATAGCTTAAAATTAGAACCCCAAGCCCATTATAATCCTTAGGCCCATTAGCCCACACGCTCACATTACTATTACCCGCCCATTAGATTAGTTTCAAGGCCCAATCTCTCTCTCCAAGTGGCCCGCACGGTCGGCCCATCACACCACACAACTCATCCAAAGCCCAATTAGACTAAATTCCACATAACACTCACTAATCACCTTAGTTAGCAACTAAACCAACCAATTACACATGCATAAAACTAGCCTAAGTCAAGATTAGAGGGTTGCTTACCTATTCGGGGCCGAAAATGACGACGGGACGAGGTGGACGGCCGGTGGAGGTCGCGGCGGACGGAAGCTAGCCGAGAGGAAAAGAGAGAGTGAGGTGAGTTCGGGGGCCCTTCGAAGGCCATATGGCCGCGGGAATGGAAAGAGAGGCGCGAGGGCTCACCGAAACGACGTGGTGGCCGGAGGTGGCCGGATGGTGGCGGACGATGACGACGTTGAGGACGGCACGGGCGACGGACGGGCGGTGCTCCTCGACGGCTGGAACGAACGGGAAAGAGGGACGGTGAGGGACAGTTCGACCAAGGCCAAGAAGAAGAAGAAGAAGAAGACAAGGTTCAAGGGCTCACCGTGACAACGGGTGGCCGGTGGCGGCCGAACGAAGCGACGGGAACGGCGGGCTTCACGACGGACGGCCGGCGGAGGAGGAAGAGACCGAGGGAGAGAGAACGATCGGGAGAGAGGAGAGAGAGAGACTTCGGCCGAATGGGTAGAGGAGAGAGAGAGGGGAGAGACTATAAGAGTTTAATAAATTCAAAATGGAGTTAGTGGGTTAGGTAAATGGAAAAATGACTTGATGTGAGTGATTGGTTTGTCTTGGGAATTGAACCTTGATTGATGTGATTGATGGATTGATTTGACACTTGATTGATTGATGTGACATCCGATTGATGTGACATTTGATTTGACTTGCCTCGATTTGCGTGCCAAATGCACCGAGCGCGAACGAATTTTGGACTGGATTTAGTGTCGGTCTACCGAATCTACTCTCAAAAATCCTAATTAGTCTCATTCTAAGGTCTGAGCATTTACCGGGGGCATTTCGGTAATTTTCCCCATTCACGTCTTACTTCTCGACGTGCACCGGCTGTCTGACCTTCAGTCGACATTTCTGAAACTGACTTCATTTCTTCATTGTGTTCATCTTATTAATTCGATGTCCATCGTCAGATTTAATTTTGTGGTCAATTCCACTAAATACCGACCCTGTCTCAGTCTCAAGCCAACGGGCCGCTGATTGGGTAGAATTCCCAGATAGCCTTTCCCCTTCGGTTGGTCAGCTCATGGTAGCTAATCCTGAGTGAGCGTCGGCTAGAGTGTATTAATGAAGTGTTTCCATTCATTTAGAAATTCTGACAATTGGGTCGAATTTTCAGACTGTCACAATTCCTAACCAGACAAGATCGATAGAATACCACATATTAATTCTCGGTCAGACCCACAACGATTGGAACCTCCACTTAACGGATTCGATAACTCCGCCTAAGCCCCAACACCCATGTTAGTCCCCTGGGAGGTAATAACCCCGACTAATGTTTTGACGATTCAGCAATCCCTCGGGTGTAGTCGAATGAGGCAAGTTGGTTCAAGGCCCAGTTAGAAGTTTCATAATCAAATGGGCCTAATGCCTGCCTGAGGCCCAGGGCCCACGAAGGAAATTAAGTCTACTAAGGTAAGTCGGCCCATATAAGGTTCAGAGTCCAATAACCAAATTGGGCCCATTAGGTTCAAGGTCCATGTGGTGGGTTCGGCCCATTAAACCAAGTTGGGTTATTAAGTTCAGTAAGGCCCAATTAGTAACTAAGGCCCATTAACCAATCTTAGACCCATTAATTAATTCTTAGGTCCATTATGAAATTAAGGCCCATTATTATTAAATTTTCGTGTAGGGCCCAAGCCCATTTTCAAGAGTTAGTCAATTAGGCCCAATTAGTCCATTTTAGGCCCATTTAGTCATCCTAGGCCCATATACATTAGTGGGCCTCATAAATTAATATTCAAATTATAAGTTGGGCCCAATTAATAATCATTTTCGTCCAAACTAGGCCCATTAACCAATTGGGTTCAGTTAAATTTATTTTGGCCCAATTAGCATAAGATTAGAACCCCAAGCCCATTAGAACTCTTTGGGCCCACTACTCCTCACGCCTAGCCCATAAATTTTCGGCCCATTATAGACAATTCTCGGCCCAATCAATCAAACCACAGCCCACACCTTAGCCCATTCACAAATTCATAATTAAGCTAATTGCACAATTAAGCCTAATTACACATATTAAGCCATAACCACTAGATTAGCCACTAATACACCATCCACACATATACATACTAGCCTAAACTAGGATTAGGGGATGGAGCTTACCTAGAGGGGTCGGTGAAGGCGGACGGTCGGTGGAGACGGGCGGAGGGCGGCCGGCGATGAGCGAGCTACACGGGCCGAGAGGAAGAGAGAGAGAGGGATTAGGTCGGGCCGGCGTTCGCGGGGGCCTCACGGCCACAAGGACAAGAGGGAGAAGAGATTGAGGACTTACCAAGGGACGGTGGGAATGGGGATGATGGGCGGCGGCCGGACGACGAGGCGACGGCGACGACGACGTGGGCGGGCGGACGGGCTGGACCGAGAGGGAGAGAGATGATTATGGTCGGGGACGGCTTCATGGCGGCTCACATGGCCATGGGAACGAAGAAGAGAAGAGGCTAGAGACTTACCGTGACGTGGGAAGGCCGGACGGTGAAGGTGGCCGGCGGAGACGGTGGCGGACGGGCGGTCCACGACGGCTACGGGCGAGAGGGAGGCCGAGAGGGAGAGCGATCGGGAGAGAGGGAGAGGAGAGAGAGTGGCCGAAAATGGGAAGTGAGGGAGGAGAGAGAGAATGAAAGGATTATAATGCATATGGGACAAAATGGAGGTTATAGTGGATTAGGTGAAATAGTGACATGATGGAAGTGATTGACATTCTTGGAAATTGTGCCATGATTGATGTGATGGATTTGACACTTGATTGATTGATGTGACATCAGATTGATGTGACATCTGATTTGACTTGCCTCGATTTGCGTGCCACATGCACCGATCGGGTCCCGAGCGCGAACGGATTTTAGACTGGATTTGGTGTCGGTCTATCGAATCTACTCTCAAAAATACTAATTAGTCTCATTCTAGGGTCCGAGCATTTACCGGGGGCATTTCGGTAATTTTCCATTCACGTCTTGCTTCTCGACGTGCACCGGCTGTCTGACCTTCAATCGACATTTCTGGAACTGACCTCATTTCTTCATTGTGTTTACCTTACTAATTCGATTGTCCAATGTCGGATTTCATTCTGTGGTCAATTTCATTAAATACCGACTCGGTCTCAGTCTCAGACCAACGGGCGGCTGATTGGGAAAAATTCCCAGATAGCCTTTCCCCTTCGGTTGGTCAGCTCAGGGTAACTAATCCTGAGTGAGCGTCGACTAGAGCGTATTAATGAAGTGTTTCCATTCATTTAGAAATTTTGACAAATGGGTCGAATTTTCAGACGGTCACATACCCTTATCTATTTGAATGAGCAAGTGTAAATTTGATTTTTGGAGTAGGATTTTTTTTTTTTATTTAATTTTATTTTTTTTTTAATTTTCCTACTCCAAAAATCAAATTACACTTGCTCATTCAAATAGATAAGGGTATGTGACCGTCTGAAAATTCGACCCATTTGTCAAAATTTCTAAATGAATGGAAACACTTCATTAATACGCTCTAGTCGACGCTCACTCAGGATTAGTTACCCTGAGCTGACCAACCGAAGGGGAAAGGCTATCTGGGAATTTTTCCCAATCAGCCGCCCGTTGGTCTGAGACTGAGACCGAGTCGGTATTTAATGAAATTGACCACAGAATGAAATCCGACATTGGACAATCGAATTAGTAAGGTAAACACAATGAAGAAATGAGGTCAGTTCCAGAAATGTCGATTGAAGGTCAGACAGCCGGTGCACGTCGAGAAGCAAGACGTGAATGGAAATTACCGAAATGCCCCCGTAAATGCTCGGACCCTAGAATGAGACTAATTAGTATTTTTGAAGTAGATTCGATAGACCGACACCAAATCCAGTCTAAAATCCGTTCGCGCTCGGGACCCGATCGGTGCATGTGGCACGCAAATCGAGGCAAGTCAAATCAGATGTCACATCAATCTGATGTCACATCAATCATCAAGTGTCAAATCCATCACATCAATCATGGCACAATTTCCAAGAATGTCAATCACTTCCATCATGTCACTATTTCACCTAATCCACTATAACCTCCATTTTGTCCCATATGCATTATAATCCTTCATTCTCTCTCTCCTCCCTCACTTCCCATTTTCGGCCACTCTCTCTCCTCTCCCTCTCTCCCGATCGCTCTCCCTCTCGGCCTCCCTCTCGCCCGTAGCCGTCGTGGACCGCCCGTCCGCCCCGTCTCCGCCGGCCACCTTCACCGTCCGGCCTTCCCACGTCACGGTAAGTCTCTAGCCTCTTCTCTTCTCGTTCCCATGGCCATGTGAGCCGCCATGAAGCCGTCCCCGACCATAATCATCTCTCTCCCTCTCGGTCCAGCCCGTCCGCCCGCCCACGTCGTCGTCGCCGTCGCCTCGTCGTCCGGCCGCGCCCATCATCCCCATTCCCACCGTCCCTTGGTAAGTCCTCAATCTCTTCTCCCTCTTGTCCTTGTGGCCGTGAGGCCCCCGCGAACGCCGGCCCGACCTAATCCCTCTCTCTCTCTTCCTCTCGGCCCGTGTAGCTCGCTCATCGCCGGCCGCCCTCCGCCCGTCTCCACCGACCGTCCGCCCTTCACCGACCCCTCTAGGTAAGCTCCATCCCCTAATCCTAGTTTAGGCTAGTATGTATATGTGTGGATGGTTGTATTAGTGGCTAATCTAGTGGTTATGGCTTAATATGTGTAATTAGGCTTATTGTGCAATTAGCTTAATTATGAATTTGTGAATGGGCCTAAGGTGTGGGCTGTGGTTGATTGATTGGGCCGAGAATTGTCTATAATGGGCCGAAAATTTATGGGCTAGGCGTGAGGAGTAGTGGGCCCAAAGAGTTCTAATGGGCTTGGGGTTCTAATCTTTGCTAATTGGGCCAAAATAAATTTAACTGAACCCAATTTGGTTAATGGGCCTAGTTTGACGAAAATGATTATTAATTGGGCCCAACTTATAATTTGAATATTAATTTATGAGGCCCACTAATGTATATGGGCCTAGGATGACTAAATGGGCCTAAAATGGACTAATTGGGCCTAATTGACTAACTCTTGAAATGGCTTGGGCCCTACACGAAAATTAATAATAATGGGCCTTAATTTCATAATGGACCTAAGAATTAATTAATGGGTCTAAGATTGGTTAATGGGCCTTAGTTACTAATTGGGCCTTACTGAACTAATAAACCAACTTGGTTTAATGGGCCGAACCCACCACATTGGACCTTGAACCTTAATGGGCCCAATTTGGTTATTGGACTCTGAACCTTATATGGGCCGACTTACCTTAGTAGACTTAATTTCCTTCGTGGGCCCTGGGCCTCAGTCAGGCATTAGGCCCATTTGATTATGAAACTTCTAACTGGGCCTTGAACCAACTTTGCCTCATTCGACTACACCCGAGGGATTGCTGAATCGTCAAAACATTAGTCGTGGGTTATTACCTCCCAGGGGACTAACATGGGTGTTGGGGCTTAGGCGGAGTTATCGAATCCGTTAAGTGGAGGTTCCAATCGTTGTGGGTCTGACCGAGAATTAATATGTGGTATTCTATCGATCTTGTCTGGTTAGGAATTGTGACAGTCTGAAAATTCGACCCAATTGTCAGAATTTCTAAATGAATGGAAACACTTCATTAATACACTCTAGCCGACGCTCACTCAGGATTAGCTACCATGAGCTGACCAACCGAAGGGGAAAGGCTATCTGGGAATTCTACCCAATCAGCGGCCCGTTGGCTTGAGACTGAGACAGGGTCGGTATTTAGTGGAATTGACCACAAAATTAAATCTGACGATGGACAATCGAATTAATAAGATGAACACAATGAAGAAATGAAGTCAGTTTTCAGAATGTCGACTGAAGGTCAGACAGCCGTTGCACGTCGAGAAGTAAGACGTGAATGGGAAAATTACCGAAATGCCCCCGTAAATGCTCAGACCTTAGAATGAGACTAATTAGGATTTTTGAGAGTAGATTCGGTAGACCGACACTAAATCCAGTCCAAAATTCGTTCGCGCTCGTGCATTTGGCACGCAAATCGAGGCAAGTCAAATCAAATGTCACATCAATCGGATGTCACATCAATCAATCAAGTGTCAAATCAATCCATCAATCACATCAATCAGGTTCAATTCCCAAGACAACCAATCACTCACATCAAGTCATTTTTCCATTTACCTAACCCACTAACTCCATTTTGAATTTTTAAACTCTTATAGTCTCTCCCTCTCTCTCTCCTCTACCCATTCGGCCGAAGTCTCTCTCTCTCCTCTCTCCCGATCGTTCTCTCTCCCTCGGTCTCTTCCTCCTCCGCCGGCCGTCCGTCGTGAAGCCCGCCGTTCCCGTCGCTTCGTTCGGCCGCCACCGGCCACCCGTTGTCACGGTGAGCCCCTTGAACCTTGTCTTCTTCTTCTTCTTCTTCTTGGCCTTGGTCGAACTGTCCCTCACCGTCCCTCTTTCCCGTTCGTTTCCAGCCGTCGAGGAGCACCGCCCGTCCGTCGCCCGTGCCGTCCTCAACGTCGTCATCGTCCGCCACCCGCCGGCCACCATCCGCCGCCTTCGCGCGGCGCCACCGCCATCATCAGCCTTCCCTCGGCCGGTGAGCCCTTTCTCTCCCTTCCTCTCCTGTTGCCGTGGCCGTAGGCCCTTAGAGCCGACCGTGACTCTCTCTCTCTCTCAGTTTTCCTTAGCCGCCGCGAGCTCCACCGTCCTCCGCCTCGTCCCGTCGCCGTCCAGCTGCCGTGTCCAGCCCCTCCACCGGTAAGCAACCCACTAATCTTGACTTAGGCTAGTTGTATGCTTATGTGGTTGATTGGATTAGTTGCTAATCATGGTGATTTGTGGATAAAATGTGTAATTTGGTGTTAATTGGGCTTAGGGCATTCGGATTACTAATGGGCCGTGGGCGTGGGCCGTGTGAGGAGAGAGATTGGGCCCTGAAACTATACTAATGGGCTAGTAATAGTAAGGTGGGCGTGTGGACTAATGGGCCTAAGGATCATAATGGGCTTGGGGTTTCTAATTTTAATACTAATTGGCCTAAATAATTCTAATCGAACCCAAGGTTGTTAATGGGCCTTGTATGAACGAAAATTACAATTGAATGGGCCCAAATGATGGTTTGGAACATTAAAAGATGAGGCCCAATAATGTACATGGGCCTAGAATGACTAATTGGGCCTAAAATAGGCTAATCGGGCTTAATTGGTTAACTTTAGAAAATGGGCTTGGGCCCTACACGAAATTAATTCTAATTGGGCCTTAAACTCATAATGGACTTAAGATTTAACTAATGGGCCCAAAGTTTGGTTAATGGGCCTTAGAATCTAACTGGGCCTTACTTAATTTAATAAGCCCAACTTAATCTAATGGGCCTAACCCATTTCATTCACCTTGAACCATAATGGGCCCAACTTGACTAATGGGCTTAAAACCTCATAATGGGCCGACTTACCTTAGTGGATTCAATTACCCTTGGGCCTTGGGCCGGGCTTAGGGCCCATTTGAACTTGAACCCTCTAATTGGGCCCCGAACCAACCTTGCCTAACCCGATTTTAATCAAGGGGTTAATAAAACACTGAATCATTAGTCGTGGAACATCGACTCCCAGGGGACTGATCCTAGGTGATATGGGCTTGACTAGAGAGATGACATGAATTTTACCGCTGAGCCTGTCTGGCTGTGAAACTGCGTGTGGGGTGCTAGTTCCCTCCTAGTTGGATTGTTGAACATGTAATTCTTTGATGATCTATTGATATGCACTGTACTGTGTTTATGTCCCACTTCACGCATGCTCTATGTTTGATTGACTGATTGAAATCATGTGGGCCCCGCATTCGTCGAGAGCATGGCATGAGTCACCAGTGATGTGACGTGAGAAGGTGCCCTGATGGGAAATGGAGAGAAAAGGGAGACCAACGTAAGGCGTTCGAGACGCAGTGTGGTAATTGCCGTGTGGCACTGAGAATGAGCCCTGATGGGATTGGGGTGATAGGTGGGCATGGTGAACTAAGACCCGCTATGGCCGATCGAGGCCTGAGTATGATCCATTGGGATCCGATATGGCCGGTTGAGGCCTGCAGCATTGCATATGGCATCTGGCTCGACATCTCTTGTGCTGTCTGTTTGATATGAACTGTGTTGTGGTAATTGTACGTCTGTTAAGCCTGTGGAGATTTGGTACCTAGAGGGCTGAGAGTGTCTGAACCCTGGACCAAAACCATAGTCTACTGGTTGGGACCGACCCCACTAGTATACGCTATCCTATGTTAGGATTAGTGGTGAGCTTATTGAGTTTCGACTCATGGGCGGTGGTTGCCCTTCTTTTACAGATCCAGGTCACCCATGATGGCTGCACCGCCGATGCTTTTTGGACTACCAGTACAGATGGACACCGAGATCACCCTCCATTTTGATATGCACGCCACTCTGTGGCATAGGCATGTGACCACTGTGTTAGTAGATCAGGGTGGACCTTATCTTGTACCCCATAGATACGAGGCCTGGTTTAGAGAGGGCCTGTATGGCTTCGAGGGACCCCAGAGAGACTCCCCGATTCCCATGGAGGACGACCCGATCCTGCTGCAGCCAGCCGAGTATGGTGGTGAGGTGATCGACCCCGACCCACTGCAGGAGTTACCGTCCCCAGGACGTTCCGAGGTCGTTGGTCACGAGGAGGGCGACGCCATGGATACAGATGAGGAGGATCCCGAGGAGGACCCTGAGGAGGATCCCGAGGAGGATCCCGAGGAGGAGCTCGAGGTGGACTGAGTCCCGATGTTCTGGTCTAGTCTTTTGAGAGCGCAGATAGCATGACCGTAGCGAGGTTTTCTTTTGGGAGTCTGTATCTAACGCTCTATATATATATATGATGTGTATTATCTTTTGTAAAAGTGTTCTTGTCCTTTCTCGCTACCCTACTATCTTATGTATGTATGCATGTGTAGAAGGCACGCTTCCGCAGGTTTTAGATTGTTGTCATTTTGCGCTAGCGTCGCTTGGCCGCGATGAGTATCCTGGGCCGTCGCTACTCGTAGGCCAGGTGTACGCAGGGATTCGTGGATGTGTATGAACAGGGGTGTTGCGCGCTCGATTGGGGTTCGGGGCGTGACACTTAAGCCCATTAGTCAAGTTGAGCCCACATAATTTAGCTGGGTCCAATAAGGTTCAAGGTCAAGGGAGGTGGGTTAGGCCCACAAGGCCGAATTGGGCCTATCAAATTAAGTTGGGCCTGTTTAGGTTCCAAGGCCCATTAACCAATTATGAGCCCATCATTAAATTGCAAGTTATTAATTAATTCAAGGCCCACTAAGAATGAAATTTTCGTGTAGGGCCCAAGCCCATTTTCAAAGATTAGCCTATTAGGCCCAATTAGGTCATTATAGGCCCAATTTGTTATCCTAAGCCCATGTACATCATTGGGCCTCCTATTTTAGTATTCAAAACCACCATTTGGGCCCAATAAATTCCCATTTTCGTCCATATGTGGCCCATCCTCCAAATAGGGTCCAATTTGATTAGTTTAGCCCAATTAGTTTAGAGATTAGTCCGGAGCCCAATAGACCCTTCGGCCCATTAGCTTACACGCCCACTCATCAATTTGCAGCCCACCAATCAATTTCATGGCCCAATTACATTACCAATAGCCCATATCTCGGCCCAAGCCAACAATTTCTCAATTAGCCTAATGTAAACTTAACCTTAATCACCAATTAGGCTCCCAAATCAACATGACTAGCCCTTAATACTTCATCCCACACTCATATACAACTAGCCTAAACAAAGATTAGAGGATGTAGCTTACTGGTACGGGCTGGTGGTGACGGTGACGACGGGAATGGAGCGGTCGGCCGGCGGTGAGGGCGGGGTCGCGAGCTAGCCGAGGAAGAGAGAGGGAGGTGAGGTCGGTTCGGGGCTTGAGTGACCTCCATGGTCACGAAATAGCAAGGACAAGGGGCCAAGGGAACTCACCAAGACGACGGGGCGGCGGAATGGAGTCGACGGCGGCCGGACGACGATGACGACATGGACGGCGGCTCGGGCGGCTTCACGCGGACGAACAAGAAAGAGAGAGAGATGAGACGGGGTCATGGCTTCACGGCTCCATGGCCACGAGAACAAGGAGGGGAAGGGCTAGAGGACCTACCGGGGGAGGATGAAGAGACGACGGTAGTTGGTCGGTGGCGACACGGGCGGACGACGGGCGACGGCGGCTTCGGACGGGCGAACGAGAGAGGGAAACCGAGAGGGAGGGAGCGTTCGGGAGAGAGAGAGAAGGGATGGCCGAATGAAATGAGGAGGAGAGAGAGAATGAGAGATTATAACCAATTAAACAAATGGATAATAGCTTATAATGGGTTAGGTAGAATAGTAGGTTAGATTAGACTTGTACTTGATATGATTGATAGATTGCCTTGGAAATTGAACCATGATTGATTGATTTGACACTTGATTGATTGATGTGACTTCTGATTCGACTTGCCTCGATTTGAGTGCTAAATGCACCGATCGGGTCCGAGCGCGAACGGATTTTGGACTGGATTTGATGTCGGTCCATCGATTCTATTCTCAAAAATCCTAATTAGTCTCATTCTAAGGTCTGAGCATTTACCGGGGGCATTTCGGTAATTCTCCTTTCACGTCTTGCTTCTCGACGTGCACCGGCTGTCTGACCCTCAGTCGACATTTCTGGAACTGATTCCGTTTCTTAGTTGTTTTTATCTTACTAATTCAATTGTCCAAAGTCGGATTTCATTTTGTGGTCAATTTCATTAAATACCGACTCTGCCTCAGTCTCAGACCAACGGGTAGCTGATTGGGAAAAATTCCCAGATAGCCTTTCCCCTTCGGTTGGTCATCTCAGGGTAGCTAATCCTGAGTGAGCGTCAGTCAGAGTGTATTAACGAAGCATTTCCATTCATTTAGAAATTCCGACGAATGGGTCGAATTTTCAGACTGTCACAGTCATGGAATAGATTAGTGTTGTGATTTGTGTAGAAAATCTGTGGAATCATTAGATTAACTAAGACCGGTTTTGGTGTTTATGCAAAACGGGCCGATCGTGGGTTGGGTAGTTCCGAATTGGGCTTGGACGTGCCTCTTGTGGGCTGTGACAATGGGTTTGGCGTGAAATGGAGGGCCTAAAAGTGTTATATGGGCTTGGGGTTCATTTTGGGCTAACATAATCAAGTATGGGCTTAATGGGCTTAGGTCATTCCTTGTGGGCTTGATTTGGACGTGGACTATGGGTCTAGCGGGCTGTATTAATGGACTTGGACGTGCAAATAAGGGCCCATAGGTGGTAGTTGGGCCTAAGAATTCAATTTGGACCAAATTAGACAACGAAGGGCTTAATGGGCTTGGGTGGTTAATGGGCCATGGGCCTTGGACCTGAATAGTATTGTCAAATGGGCCACCTATGATTTGGCACTAATAATCTAGTATGGGCTTGAGAGCGATGATGGGCCTAAACTCTAAATTGGGCTTAGATTTAACTGGTAAGCTTGGGTTGGGCCGTTTCGAACCTTGGGCTTTAATGTGGGCCTCACAACCCATTTAGGGTGACTTGGACTCAAAGTTAAGAAATGTTAATGGGCCTAGTAAGAGCCAAAGATCATGAGTAAAGGTTGGACTCGAATAAGTCTTATTGCTCTCGAATGTTGAAAGGGGACCCCGAGTCGAGAATCGAGTCCCACCGCACGAATGTCTACCGATTGGGATAAGGTACCATTCAGAAACTCCCATGACGGGATTCGTATGAGAAAAGTATTTATGACCCAAGAGTACTCACTGATATTGAAGTATTATGATTTCATACTGATTTAACTTGCCATGCGTATTATACTCACTGAATGTCTGTCTGTGATTATGGGACTTATGCACTGTGATTGTATGGTATACCCTGGTACCAACTGGCCATGAGCATGGGGTACACTGTTGCATGGAGTGACAAGGGGAGGTCGGCCCTGAGGCGTGTTTACACGAGGAAATTGGAGAGATAAGCGTGACAACTTGAGGCGTACCACATGCGGGATTGGGTCACGAGCCTAATGTGTATGAGACGCGGGCATGATCCACCTGGATCACATGAGATGGGCAATTTATGCATTTTAGTGTTCGCATTTGTTTGAATCATTGGTAGTTTGATTTATCCGCTTTTGCATGTGAACTATTTTATCCTATCATGTGCATGGTTGCTGATAGACCAACTCTAGCCCTGCTGATTGGCACCTGTCATTCGAGAGAGGACCCTATGGGTAGAAATTTGGGGACCCTAGACTAATGGTTAGGACCGAACTTGCTAGTATATTTTATCCTACGCTAGGATTAGTGGTGAGCTTACTTAGTCCTTGACTCACTGGCGTTGGTTGCCAATATTTCAGATCCAGGCTGCAGTGATGGCTAGACCCCCAGTATTTTTTGGACGTCCCGTGGAGATAGGACCGAGGTCACCCACTATGTGGACGATGACGCTACACTTTGGCATAGGCACGTGACTACTGTATGGGTGGATCAGGGTAGCCCTCTTTTTGTCCCCCATAGATATGAGGCATGGATGAGAGAGGGAGAGTTTGTCTTCGAGGGACCCGTGCGAGCCTTTGATGTCCCTGTACCCGAGGAGGACGATCCTACTCTGCTTCGTCCCGTCACCTTTGGAGGGGATGTCATCGACCCCAAGCCGAGCCAGTAGCTGTCGTCCCCAGGTCGCATGGAGATTGATGGACACGAGGAGGGAGATGCTATGAACACCAAGTCTGAGGAGGAGCAGGACCCCTAGGCAGACTATGATCTCGAGGAGGAACTGCAGGAGTGACCTCGCCAGATGCCGAGTCTAGGTTGTGAGCGTCAGGCCGAGTGTAGGACTTTTGGACCGTAGCGTATATTTTTCTTTTGGGGTCTATACCTAACGTTGACGCAATTTATATATATATTGATGTTCCTCTTGACCATCTCTTTTACTCGTTATCCCAATTTCATATGTATGCATGTCTGGGTTGGAGATTAGCTTCCGCAGGTTTACTTTTGACCGAGGCGTCGTCTGATCGCGATGGAGATTCCTGGGCCGTCGCATGCCGTGGACCAGGCGAGCGCGTGAGCTATATGAGTAAAGTGACGGAATGTCGCGAGCCCGTAGGGTTCAGGGCGTGACAGTCCCGTTTGAGTGGTATCAGAGTAAGGTCAGCTCGATACAAGACCGTTCGAGGATTTGGAGTGATAAGGCTGATAATCTTGGGGTAAATAGATAGATAGACCCTAAGCCTAAAGATTAGGAAGGGTAGATTGCATGAATTGATTGGCTCATGTGTCTGCTGAGTTGGATTGTTAGTCTAGCGTAGTCTTAAACTATGATGTTGATGGACTAATCTGCAGATGCGTCAGGACTTGAGATAAGGTTCTCGAACTTAGCTCTGATTGTGTAGACCTCCAATGCTGGTTGCTGATTGTTAGATATTGATTGCTGGTTGTTGTTTGTGGTTGTACACTTAGTCAGCTGTCGCGTACTGCTTGACCATCATGCATTGCATGGATTTCCACACCAAAAGCAAGTGATTTAGAAATGAAATTGATTTGAAAATACGGATTTGATTTGAAAAGTGCATGCATGAACACACATGTTTTATTGGACTGGGTAACCATCAGCCCGGTATGGGACGGGTCTGACGGGATGCCTACAAACCGTAATGAAGCATGGTATAGGACGTGTGGAATGTGGCTCTCTTTAGAGGTGAATAGTTTGGGACAACTGTTCGCTCCGAGACCGATGAGGGCGGGGAGTGGTCGCCAGGGTAGAGACCTGATTAAGGAGCGGCTCCTGGTAGGCTTCTAGGTAAGGAGGCGAACAGAATGACCTAGGTTATACATTGACAGGGTTGAGTCTAGGTGTCTACCAAGTCCAATTGCATTAAAAGCTATAATGAACTTTACATGCATATTCATGTCAGTAGACGCGATGGCCGGCGAAAGCTTGAATGGTAGTTTAGAGTCCTAATTCCTGAAAGGAATTATATTTGGTTTAGGTGTGAGAGAGTGCTAAGAGGATGAGCAATAGGGGCAGAAGACCGAGTGCAGCTGCATCTAGCTCGAGGGCTCCAGCACTTGAAGGAGACGCTAGAATCGAAGAAATGATGAGGGTCCTGACTGAAGTTAGCAATCTAATGGGCAGGCAAGCTGCGGAAAGAGCTGCCGCTGTAGCCCAGGCAGTTGAAGCCGCTTTGGCCGCTGCCAATGGAGCCAATGGGCAAGTTAATAGAGGACGACAGACCCATTATATGGTGGAACAATTCCTGAAGCTACAACCGTCCAAGTTCGACGGTAATGGGGGACCTGAAGCAGCTGCCCTATGGATTGAGCAGCTAGAGAAAGCATTCTCTGTGCTAGGGTGCACTGATGAGGAGAAGGTTTCATTGGCGACCTATCAGCTCCAGAGCACAGCTGATGATTGGTGGAAGGCCACCCGAGGGCGAGTCTTCCCAGAAGGAGTAAGGCCGATCTGGACCGTCTTCTGTGCGGCATTCAATGGGAAGTACTTCTCCGAAGCTGCCTAAAAGAGTAAAATGGAAGAATTCATAAGGCTTCGCCAAGGGCAAATGACTGTGGACAGGTATGAAAGCGAGTTCGCGAGGCTGTCTAAGTTTGCCCGGAGACTAATAGAGGACCCGTGGGATAAGGCAAGGAGGTTCAGAGAAGGATTGAGGCCCGAGCTAAAGAGCATGCTCATTGCCACTGGACTGAGAGACTACAATGAGATGTATGAAAGAGCCCTGGCGATCGAGAGAGACTTGCAGAAGAAGGCCACCGCATCTGGATCGCGGTTCGTGTCAGGGCGAAACCATAGGAATTTTGGCAAGAGGCCGCGACGCATGATAACTGGAGGTTTGTTCCGCCAGCTAAGAGGACTCTAGGAAAACCATCATCCTTAGCAGGACCAAACTGCCACGACTGCGGCACAAGGCATGGGAATAACCCCTGCCCGAAGAAGACAGGAGGATGCTTTGGCTGCGGACAGTTGGGGCATCAGTTGAGGAATTGCCCGAAGAGAGGCCCAAGACCGCAGTTCCAGCAGCAGCAGCCACAGACCATGTGTGATAGTTTGAAAATTCGACCCAATTATTGGGATTTCTAAATGAATAGATATACTCCATTAGTACACTCTGATCGATACTCACTCAGGACTAGCTACCCTGAGTCGACTAATCGAAGGGGAAAGGCTACTTGGGAAATTTTCCTAAACAGCCGCCCGTTGGTCTGAGATTTCGACAGAGTCGTGATTTAATGGATTTGACCACGAAATGAATTCCGATATTGGACAATCGAATCGTTAAGATAGTCACAATGGAGAAATGGATTCAGTTGCAAAAACGTCGCCTAAAGGCAGACAGCCGGTGTACGTCGTAAAGCAAGACGTGAACAGAAAATTACCGAAATGCCCCTGGTAAATGCTCAGTCCTTAGAATTAGGTTAAATAGAATTAATTGGGAACGAACACGATAGAACGAAACCAATTCCAGTCTGAAATCCGTTCGCGCTCGGGACCCGATCGGTGCATTTAGCACGCATTTCGAGGCAAAGTCAAATCAAACGTCACATCAATCAATGTCCCGTCAATCAAATCAATCAATCAAATGTCAATCACATAATTTTCAATACAAATCAATCAAGTCCTTTCAAGTACACATCATATGTCACATAAACCCTACCTAACCCCACTAGATTATTTTGGATTTTATTAAGCTAGTATAATCTCTCATCTCTCTCTCTCTCTCCTCCATATTTCGGCCGGCCATCTCCCATCTCCCCCCTCTCCTTCATTCGGCGCCATCATTTTCATCTTCTCCCTCTCATCTCTCCTTCGTCCGCCGTGAAGAACCGCCGCCGATCGCCTCCCTTAGCCGCCGTCGTTCGCCACCACCAGCCTCGTCCTTACCAAGGTAGGTCTCCATGGTCCCTCACCTCTTCATTTCAGCGGCCATATGGCCCTTGGAGACCACGACTAGACCTCATTCTCTCTCCTTCTCTCTCTTGTTTCGCGTAGCCGTCCGCCCGTGTCGTCCCACCGTCGCCGTCGTTCGGCCTCCACCGCCTCCACCATCATCTCATCTTCACTTGGTAAGTCCTCTAACCCTTCTTCCTTTCATTTTCGTGGCACTTGCAGTCCACTAGAGGCCTCGACCAGATCACTTCTCCTCCCTCTCTCCATCGTCGTTTTAGACTTCAACGAAACTCCGACGATCTAAACCTCACTAACCTCTAGAAACATTGATAGTAGGTCCTTGGAGTCCATTGAGGCCGCCGGATCAACCTTGCCACCGTCCCTTCCTCCCGTTGGCCGTCGAGCCCGATTAGACCGCCCGGTGTCCCCGTCATTTCCATCATCGTCCAACCATTCAAGGTAAGCAAAACCCCTAACCTTAGCCTAGGATTGCTGTATATGAGGTTGGTTTAGCCGTGTGAACACTTGGTGCATGAACGTGTGGTGAAAATGGTGAAAATCGCTAAGGGAAACCATAGACCAATTTGAGTAGTAGGTTATATGGGCTGGTCATGGACTTGGGAATTCGGATTTGGGCTTGGAAATGGCATTTACGGGCTGTGTTTGGGGGTTGGGACGTGTGAAGTGATGGGCCATGGATAGTAGATAGGCTTGAGGGCCATTTTAGGCTAAAATAACCAAGTTTGGGTTAATGGGCTTAGGTCCAAATTGATGGGCTTGGGTTTAGGCGAAAATTTAAGGTCTAAAGGACTGTACATGTGGGTTTGGATGCAAAGATTTTAGGGCCCAAGTTAGTAGGTGGGCTTAGGAGGTGAATGTGGGCCTCACAGGATGAATTTGGGCTTAACGGGCTTGAGAAATTTTTAGGCCTTGGGCCTTGGACGAAATTTATATTATCAAATGGGCCTTTCTAAATCATGTCACTAATATTTAAATATGGACTTGAGGATGATGGTTGGGCCAAGTACTTGATTGGGCTTGAATTGAATTATTAAGCTTAGGTTGGGCCATATCGACTTGGATTTTAACGTGGGCCTTACGATCCACCTAGGATGACTTGAACACCACCTTAAGAAAGAATGATGATGGGCCAAAGCTTCACTTAAGACTTAAAAAGGGGACTAATGGGGCTTCGATGAATTCAGGACCCAACTTGATGCATACAAGGCACAGTCCTTAGACCCCGATGATACGAATACGCGTGTAGGGCACATGATTGATTTATGTTTACATATTGTCTACACTATCTGACGTGATATGCCTAAATGTTAGATTGTCATGCTATGCTGGTATGCAAGTTTATTTCTTGAGAACGCCTGAGTTATGCCCTACCATGTTTGAGGCGTGTCTGGATGGAAATTGATTGCAAGCATAACATGAGTCACTAATAGGAGTAACAAGGGGAGGTCGACCTTGATGCGTGTTTACGCGGGGAAGTTGGAGAGATAAGCGTGTCAACCTGAGACGTACCACACGCGGGTTGGGGCACGAGCCTGATGCGAATGAGACACGGGCTGGATCCAATTGGGACATATGAGGTTGGCAAATTGTACATCTAGTGTTTGCATATTGTTTGAGACATCTGTTGTCTGATTGCTTATTATTTGTTTGCGACCTATGTCCTTCACTATATTATGGGTACTAACAGACCGATCCTTGATCCGTGAACCGTCGTTCGTCCTTCGAGATGGAACCTCGTGTGAGGTGGCTAGTAAACCCTAGACCCTTGGTTAGGGCCGACCCTGCTAGTATGCTCTATCCTACGCTAGGATTAGTGGTGAGTTTACTGAGTCCTCGACTCACTAGCGGTGGTTGCCATCTTTTCAGATCCCAGACCCCAGTGATGGCTGCATCCTAGTGTTTTTTGGACTGCCCGTATAGATAGAGACGAAGGTCACCCATTACGTGTATGAGGACGCTACACTCTAGCACCGGCGATTGACTACCATATGGGTAGATCAAGGTAGCCCTCTTTTTGTCCCTCATAAGTTTGAGGCATGGATGAGAGAGGGGGAGTTTGGCTTTGAGGGACCCATGCGAGACGTCCCGATACCCGAGGAGGACGACTCTACGCTCGATGATCGACCCGGAGCCGATCTAGGAGCTTCCGTCACTTGGACGGACGATGATCAACGGCCACGACGAGGGCGACCCCAAGGACACCGAGCTAGAGGAGGAGCCGCAGGAGTGACCTCACCTGATATCGAGTCTAGGTTGTGAGCGTTAGGACTTTTGGACCATAATCTGTATTTTGTTTTGGTAGCCTGTACCTAACGCTCTTAGGTTATTTATGTGTATGTTGTGTTTGGCTATCTTTGGCGACCACTGTTATTACTTCCTTCTACCCCATTATTGTATGCATGTATGTATGGGATTGGCGAATAGCTTCCGCAGGTTTCTGTCTGATCGACGCTCGTCTGGTCGCGATGGGTATCCTGGGCCGTCGCGTGTCGTGAACCAGGCAAGCGTGTGAGCGATAAGCGACTAGTGACGGGATGTCGCGAGCTGCAGGGTTCAGGGCGTGACACCGTGACCGCTCCTCAAGGGAACTTGAAACGTCCACCTGCCCAATGACGAGTCTACGCAGTGGCGTGAAAAGAGGCTGAGAAACACGCAGGGGTGACTCTCTCTGTGGTCATACTGCGTATGCATTATTTGATCCTGGAGCGTCGCATTCCTTTGTGTCTGAGCGATTTGCTGAATTATCTAGGCTAGAGGTGAAACCATTGGATGTTATTTGTATGTAGCTACCCCATTGAAGGATAGAGTGATTATCACGTTAGGGTGTAAGGGGTGTAAGATAGCCTTGGGAGATAGAGAGGAAGAAATTGACTTGGGCTGGTTAGTTAGACATGGGGCAGTCATCGATTGTAGTAGGTGTATGATTCGACTTAACCCCGTAGGCTACCCTGAGTATGAATTTATGGGAAACCGAGAGGGGACATCAATCCCTTGGATTTCGTCGCTGGAAACGACCAAGCTAATGGACGAGGGCTATCTCGGATTTTTGGCATTAGTGACGGATTCATCCGTTCAGGAAGTGAAGTTGGAGGAAATGCCTATAGTAAGAGAATTCCCGAACGTCTTTCCTCAGGAATTGCCTGGCTTGCCACCAGAGCATGAGGTAGAGTTCGTGATTGAACTAGCACCTGGAACTGAACCTATCTCGAAGGCACCGTATAGAATGTCATTGTCAGAGTTAAAGGAGTTAAAGGTACAGAAAAAAGAGCCACTGGATAAAGGATTTATCCGCCCCAATGCTTCACCATGGGGAGCTCCGGTGCTGTTTGTCAAGAAGAAAGATGGATCGTTAAGGCTGTGCATAGACTATAGGCAGCTTAATCAAGTAACCATCAAGAACAAGTACCCGTTGCCTAGAATAGATAACCTGTTTGATCAACTTCAAGGAGTGTCCATGTTCTCCAAGATAGACCTAAGGACAGGCTATCACCAGTTGAGGACTAAAAAGGAGGACATCCCAAAGACGGCTTTTAGGACGAGATATGGGCACTACGAATTCACAGTCATGCTATTTGGATTGATGAATGCCCTAACCGCATTATGGACATGATGAATCGAGTGTTTAAGGAGTTCCTAGATCAGTTCGTGATAGTTTTTATCGATGACATTCTGGTGTACTCGAAGAGCTTTGAAGATCACGAGGGACATTTGAGGACTATTCTACAGACGCTAAGAGAGCATTCACTGTATGTTAAGTTTAGTAAGTACGAGTTCTGGCTGAGTGGAGTGGCATTTCTTGGACATATAATATCTGGCGAAGGAATATCAGTGGATCCAGCAAAGATTGAAGCTGTGGAGAAGTGGCCGAGGCCCACAACCGTGATTGAAGTACGAAGTTTTCTCGGATTGGCTGGATACTATAAACGCTTAGTGGAAAGGTTCTCCGCGATAGCCACCCCATTGACGTGTTTATTAAAGAAGGAGTCGAAGTTTGAATGGACGGCTAAGTGCGAGGAAAGTTTTCAGGAGTTAAAGGACCGGTTGACTTCTGCACCAATATTAACCATCCCATCAGGACCTGGAGGATTTGAGATTTATAATGATGCTTCGCTGAGGGGATTGGGATGTGTCTTGATGCAGCACGGACGAGTGGTAGCTTATGCATCTCGACAGCTGAGGCCGCACGAGATGAATTATCCGACGCATGACCTAGAGTTGACTGCAATAGTATTTGCACTGAAGATTTGGAGGCACTATCTAGTGGGAGAAAAGTTCCAAATTTATACAGATCACCAGAGCTTGAAGTTCTGTTCTCGTAGAAAGAGTTGAATATGAGACAACGTCGTTGGATGGAGTTGTTAAAGGACTATGATTGCGATATCTTGTATCACCCCTGAAAGGCGAATAAGGTAGCGGATGCTCTAAGCCGAAAGTCAAGCATTGCACACATGATGGTAAGGAGTGGACGCTGTTGGAAGGAATAAGGGACTCTGAGTTTAAGATCGAGGTAGGAAACCTCTCGAGTCTGATGGTTACACTGTGAGTTGAACTAGAGATTCAATTGAAGATTAAGGAATTACAGCTGACGGACCCCGATGTCCAGAAGATAGTGTCTACTGATGCAGATAAGAGGAAGCCTGAGTTTCAAGTAACTGAAGACGGAGTGTTGAAGTTTAAAGGACGCCTGTGCATGCCAAATAATGAGGAACTGAAGGAAAGGGTTCTAGCTGAAGCTCACAGGAGCAACTATAGCATCCACCCTGGAAGTACGAAGATGTATCAGAATCTACGTCAACACTACTGGTGGAATGGAATGAAGATGGATGTGGCTAAACGTATCGCTAAGTGTTTGACGTGTCAGCAAGTGAAGGCGCAACATTACAAACCAGGGGGACTTCTACAGCCATTGGAGATCCTAGAATGAAAATGGGAACACGTCACTATGGATTTCGTGACAGGATTGCCAAGGAGTCAGAGAGGGAATGGCACAATTTGGGTCATAGTCGATAGATTGACTAAGTCCGTACACTTGGTAGCAGTGCGAAAGGACTCCACTTTGGAGAAGTTGGCCGAATAGTACGTGAGGCAGATTGTACGACTGCATGGAGTGCCTGTAAGTATTGTATCTGATCGTGACCCTCGTTTCACCGCCACATTTTGGAAGAGTCTGCAGGGTGCTTTGGGGACAGAGTTTTGGTTTAGTATTGCATACCACCCGCAGACCGATGGTCAGTCGGAAAGGACCATACAGACCCTAGAGGATATGCTGAGGGCTTGTGTCATCGACTTCAAAGGTGGCTGGGATGAGCGACTGCATTTGGTGGAATTCGCCTATAACAACAGTTACCAGAAAAGTATCAGGATGGCACCCTTCAAGGCGCTGTATGAAAGGCCTTGCAAGACACCGGTCTGCTGGGACGAAGTTGGTGAAAGGAGTATAACAGGCTCGGAGTTGTCCAGCAGTCGGTAGAAGCAGTCAAGGTGATCAGGGATAGGTTGAGGACGGCCCAAAGCAGACAGAAGAGCTATGCAGACAAGCGACGTAAGCCACTAGAGTTTCAAGTTGGGGACCATGTGTCACGCCCCGAACCCTACGGGCTTGCGACATCCTGCCAACTATACGAATCGCTCGCGTGCGCCTGGTCCATGATACGCGACGGCCCAGGAAATTCCAACGCGACCAGATGACGCCTTGGTCAAGCTGCGGAAGCAAATCTCCAAACCCCATACATACATGCATACGATAATGGGGTAACGAGTAAAAGAGGTGGTCATGATAAACATCAACATATATATAAACAACATCAACATTAGGTACAGACCCCCAAAAGAAATACAACTACGGTCCAAAAGTCCTACGCTCACAACCTAGACTCGGCATCAAGTGAGGTCACTCCTGCGGCTCCTCCTCTAGGTCATAGTCCACCCATGGGTCATGCTCCTCCTCAGGCTCGGTGTCCATGGGGTCGCCCTCGTAATGGCCATCGATTGTCGTCCGTCCAGGTGACGGGAGCTCCTCCATCGGCTTTGGGTCGACAACCTCCCCACCATAAGCAGCAGGTTGCATGAGCGTGGGGTTGTCCTCCTCAGGTATCGAGACATCTTGCATGGGTCCCTCGAAGCCAAACTCACCCTCTCTTATCCAAGCCTCGAACCTATAAGGAACAAAAAGGGGGTTACCCTGATCCACTCATATAGTAGTCAAGTGTCACGGGCCGATCGAATCACCACTCAATCGCTCGTGCTTCCTTAGGAAAACCTTCCCAAGTCAGCCTTTCCCTCACTCACCTCACTCGCCTCACAAACACTCTAGAGAGAGAAAACTAGAGAGAGAAGCTCTGGATTTCTATTACTCGTGAGATGAGATGATATAAATGAGGGGGAGGAGAGCCCCTTATATACAAGTTCTCGTGCGATATAATCCGTAGATCTCCCCTTTGATCTAAGGGTGGAGATTGGATCTCCCTATCTACCAACTACCTGTAATAATTACAACAGTGTACAATTACAATTTTACCCACCCCTAGGATCCTTCTAGAATTCCCTAAGAGATTCCTCGACAAGACACGGCCTCTTCTTGTACAGAAAACCTCTTCGGATTAGCCTCTTCGCCCGGACCGTGTCATTCTGCCCTACCTATTCTGGCGATGCCCTCGTCGCACTCTCAGCAAGGTACACCTCAACCTGCTTCTGGAACTGCCATAGTGAGTCGGCCAGTTCCCACGTAGCTTCACTCTCGGGGAGCCCCTTCCATCGGATCAAATACTCATTCTTCGGCGCGCAATACCTCTTCCGTACGATCCGATCCGATCCGCCATGAGGCAGTCGATGTCTCGGTCATAGGAAGTCTTCGCTCCAATAGGCGCCCGTTGCGATTTCCCTCGATCCGGATCCCCTTCATCAAAATGGAATGGCTTAAGCATACTTACGTGGAACACCGGGTGAATCTTCAATTTGGCCAGCAGCTCCAATTTGTAAGCAGCGCTATCCGTTGCGTGATGCGGAATGGCCCCTCGTATCGTCGGGCGCGCTCTTGTAGACACCCTTGTCGCAGTGGCAGCTTGCACAGCACTTGGTCTTTGACTTGATACTCTACATGCCTTCTTTTCTAATCGCCCATTTCTTCGTCCTCTTCAACGCCTTGTGAAGACATGTGCGAGCAAGATCAGCTTGCTCGTGCCACTCCTCAGCAACCTTATGCGCAGCTAGGCTTCCCCTTGTACCCCGATGCAATCGCGCTCGGCATTCCGGAGCGGTTGTTAACTCGGACTCCTCGAACGGCACTCGGTGAGTTTGAACTACGTTGTAATTTCTTTGGCTTCTCGATCAATCCCAATCACGTAGTGTCAAACACCTAACTCAAGTATTCACCTCCAACAAAGATCGCCGATTTGGCTGAAAGATAGGTCGTTGAGAAGCATGAATAGCTTGAAAAGCTCCTTGAAATCTCCTTGTGAACCTACGATCGTTCGTGGTACGCCCTAGTGCTTCACCACGTGCTTCCGGAATAACTTTGCCGCTTCCTCAGCTGGGTAATCGTCAGTGGCCGGTACGAATGTCGCGTACTTGGAAAACCGATCCACCACGACCACCAGCGTCCGACACCCTTCGGACTTGGGCAATCCCACGATAAAGTCCATAGAGACGCTCTCCCATGGACGTTCTGGAACAGGCAGCGGCTCCAGCAGACCGGCAAGCGATCTTTGCTCTAACTTGTCTTGTTGGTACACCAGGCAAGTCCGGACATAAACTTCCACGTCGTCTCGCAAGTGCGGCCAGAAGTAATACTCCTCCACCAGTGCAACGTGTGGTGTAGTCTGGATGGCCAGCCCACTGGAATCGTGGCACTCGCGAAGGACTTCCCTCCTTAGGTTCCCATGGAGCGGGACATACAGTCATCGCCCCTTAGCGTATAAAAGGTCGTCCTCGCACCAAAATCTGCGCGTCTTGCCCTCCTTCGCATAATGTAAGAGCGCCTGCCTCGCTCGATCATGTTTCAGCCCCTCCTTGATCGTTCCAATTAGCGGACAGTCTGGACGACTTATGGACGCCAGTTCTGCTCTTTGACTTAGCGCATTAGCTACTGCATTAGCTTTTCCTAGCTTGTACTCGAGCACGTAGTCGAACTCCGCTAAGAAATCCAAGCCAGCAAGCTTCTTCTGGGCTCACTTCTTCTGAGTTGGAAATATCTCGTGGCCACCTTTGCTCCAAACGAACTTGCCAGTAGGTAAGATGCCAGGTGCGTAAGCAGTGCACTTGGCCTTCAGTCTTGCAGTGTACCGCCTCTCGGTCTTTTTCTGGCCAATCCAAGGAACTTGGGATGCCCTCCATGGACATTGCAGATGATAGAATTGGAATAATCCTGAGCGGCACCGGATAATCTCATAACTTCAGTCCAATCCCCAAGTGAAACCTCTTAAGTGCAAGGCTGGACATAGCCATAGCTCCAGAAGCAGCAGGTTTCCACCATGGTTCTTTGTAAACAACTTACTTTGAGAGAAGACAAGTGGATTAAATAAAAAAAAAATAACAAGACACTGCTCTCTCAACTAACACAATAACTATCGACCTAAAAAAAACTAACACAATGACATCAAGTAAATGTTCGCATATCGCTCAGGCTAGGCTACATAAATCTATTGCATTTGGCTTCATCTTTTGCTGTGAATCCAAAACCAGCACAAAACCTCCATCCAAACATCAAGTGCCCACCTAAGGAGGAGGAGAAGCAAACACAATGCGTTGACACCCATAAACTACTAACAGCCACTTCTATCTGGAAATTTCAGGATCAACAGACATTCATGAACCGAGAGCAATTGAAAATTAAGGGCTGCAAATACAGCAATACAGCATCTTCATGATCAAATTGATTAGTCATTCCCCGTTTGACAATGAAGAATATTCAGCACAAAACAGACATCATTCAAAGATTCAGATGTACACACCTCAAGAATTCATGGGAAGTAATTAAAAAAAAAAGGCTCGACAAAAAAGAATCTGATAACACGTAAGAACTGAACAAAGGTATTGATCATCGCTTTAATAAGCCCTAGAGATGGCCGATAGCATCTGCAAAGTATATCTTTCTTGAGAAAGTTCACCAGTGCCCCTGTACCCCCAGTGAAATTTGACAGATGATCCCCTCCTTTTTAAAACTCCTCTGCAACCCAGGAGAGACTGGGTCATCCGTGAATTGTTTACACAAAAAGGGGTGACCCCTAAATTATTGACAGAAAAGGGATGGCCACTCTTTCGTCTCTTCTAATTACAACAAGCCCAAGCCAAGCAATAAATTTTAGCATATGCAGTTTGTCAAAGAGGGCTGTTCGAGCACTTATCAAGCAATCAAACAAGGAAACCTGCAAATTTCAATGCATTGACTTTTTCTGCAGTATGTACAATCGATGCATTGTAAATCAAGCACTTCATGAAAGTATGCTTAGAAAGCGCCCTAAAGGTACTAAATCCTTGAAACGTTTTAGTATGAGATTGTGCTCGGCATTTCCAAGACCAAAGAATCTCCACATCCTTCGACAAAGTAGAATGTTCTTCTCTTGACCGATCCCCTACCAACTCTAGGTCAGAAGACTGCATCAAAGGCCTACCATTTATTATGAGTTCATGTATCCCAGTTAGGTAGTTCACCTTTTGCCTAGATGAACTCTTGGCATGACCATGTGAGATTGCCCAATCGAATATAATCACCTTTGAGAAGTACCGAGCTGGACAAACAGGGAATATAGGATGCACTCAATTCTAAATGTCATGAGCTTACGCCCAGATAGCCTAAAGAGCTACCAACCAGTTTTTCATTTCACAGCCTCCAAGGTCATCGAACCAAACAGTGCATGTGCAGTTCCAGAATTGACCAATATCATACTCCATGAAAAATTCAAACCGTCAAGAGTACGCTACTGTGTAAGACTAGGTACACAGATGCAATCAGTGTTACTGCAGTAACCATTTCTCTCAACAGAAAAGCAAAGGGAAAGCTTGAAGACAATACCTTATGACAGTATATGCCGACAACCCAGCTATTTACGTGTTTAAGAAGAAATGCTTGCAAACGACCATTCTTCTCTCTCTTCACATATTCCAAGTAATTTGTGTGAATAACTCCAATAACAAGGCGGAACTTAGTTTTCCATCTTTTCCCATGATGATACCATGTTAGGTGCTCTGGTTCCTCCAGGACAGCAACATCTGCCTCTTCATCGGAGATGAGTTCTGCAATATCTCCAACAGGAAGAATGCTCCTCTTATCTCTGGAAAACTGCAGTATAGTCGACACCATGCATTCACATTTATCCTTGAGAAAGTTTTAGATGATATTTTCTTGCCTATAGAAGACATTTTCAGTAACCAAATGCCGAAAAAGACAAGCTTCCGCAGTATGCCTACGCCAATGCATGTATAAGAGCCCATGGACTATCCGGCACATGAATATGTTAAAGCTAATGTGATCCTAGATTATACCTATACTGAAGAAACGAATACCAGATTTTTAGCTACAGAGGAAAAAGTAAGCCTACAATTAGTAGAATAATCATGCCATAGACCATTAAGTGGTCGAAAATAATTAGTAAAAGATGCAGGCATTTACAACTGGCTAAGAAGGGCATTTCTCAATAAGTCACTTAAGTATCAAGAATGACAATTCTCAATGATCTTACAACTGTTATAGGGTTATACTCTCTTCCAGAAATGATCAAAAGGGCTGTATTTTCCAGAGAGATCATTCAGTGGTACAAGTATTGAATTTAACTGTTCTTCTCACTATAGATGCAGAACAAAAAAGTGAACAACATGCATGATGATTAACACATCTAATTTAGAACCCTATGAGTACCTTTCCAGGGTAAAACCGTATGCTGAAAGCAAATTTAAAGCCCGTTCTTTCTTCAAGCCACTGACGGACATACATTTCTTGTTCTGAAGGAGACCTGAACATGATGTTACTAGGATATACTAATCCTTGATCATTTGACGATAACCAAGGAATCACCAAAGTGATATTTCTCTCTCCATCTTTTGAGAGATATGCAGCACGGAAAAGAGGGTTGACAGCTGTTCCAGTCATCCATGGTAGGCTTGCCGTCGTGAAAATTGCAATGTGTTGTTTTCTATCCATTGTTTTCAATCACGGGCCACCTCTTTAACAACTAGCTATTATTTCCATACGCCTGTCACCTTCAACCATAGTACAAATGACTATCGTCACTCGCATGAAGGATGAGAAACTTGCATATCTGATATACATGGCTGAAGAAAACACTGAAGAAAAGTCAATACTGCAACAAAAGTGCCAGTCTGTCAATTTCATATTTGATAAACATGCCCTTTGTGTTTTAGTACTTTTCAACTGCTTCTTTTTCTCGCTTATATTGGATAAGTGCAGGGAGACTAACCCTGCTACAAGTCCTCAACAAAACTAATTTAACTAAACAATGGCTCCCTAGATCAACTTAAGTCTTTCTTAGATAAAAACCAACTACCGAAGCTCTTAATTAAAAGCAAACAATAGTGATCCATAGTACTCGTGACCTAGAACCTGAATGAATTAATTCTGAGCTTACCATGGAATATACGCATGAGCAAAGAAACCACAGCAACCTAAACAAAGAAACAACGAAGATACTTCTTTGGATGATTTTAAACCCAAAAAGAGAAAATTAGAGCTGTAAAACAGCATTAGAAAGCACATGTGAAAGCTCACCAGCATGATTCCCATTTCCTAATTCTACTCTACCTTCCAACGGAAACTTATTTAAAACTGCTCAACCACAAAATGGAAATTTTTCTATCATCCTACTTCTTAACTGCAGAGGATACCTCACGAGACGAACTGAGTTCATGCATCCTGTGCTTCTCCTCGTCTAGGGCCCAGCTAATATCAAGAAAGCTAGGGAATTCGCTTAGAGTAAAATATTTATCTATCCCCTGACGGATGATGAAAAGCAAGGTCAACTACGGTTGATCTAAATTTGATCTTACAAAAAAAAACTCTCCATATGTCCTGCATGATCAGAAAACAAGCATGTCCGTGTTCAGAATCCTCGGGCCTGAAGAGGACAGATTACGGGCACGTAACAATCATAGAGCGATAACAAGCACGTAATGATCCTTGCAACGAAACAGGACCAACGCGCATGGACACGCCAACGCAATACATACAGCATCCCAGAGATCGTCACATCGACAACTCAACGAAGAAATGGACATGAAACCTAACACGGAAGCTCCGCGAAATGCATACGAGGAAGCAACGGTAAGATCTGGCGTCGGCTTAAGCAAGAAATCGAAAGGATACTTTTACCGTCGATTGGAACGTCGATTGGACCAGAGAATCAAGATACGAGGGTTTGCGTGAAGTTGGCGGGGAGAGAGAGAGACCGAAGAGGAGAGAAGATGTGGTAGCTCAATGCATTAAGTATAGTAATTCGTCGAATATACTCAATGAAATTTCTCCTACTTCCGTGTTTCGCTGCCTCGAGGGCGATTGGAGAATTTGACCGTCGCTGCAAACAGTGCGACGTCGTTTAGTTAGTTAAGCGAGGGATAGCCAATAGGATTCATTGTATTGAGAGCGTCCGCCCCTGTGTCCGGGTCCACCAGCGTGTGATGTGATCAGATGGAGGAGTCGTCTAAACATCAGCACGTGACATTTTCTTTCTATTAGGTTTGAAAAAAAAAAAAATTGGTTTAGTCATTTTCTTACCAGCCAGCAATTTTCCTCGTTCCTTTTGACCTTCTTAAAAGAAATTTTCACTTTCCATCAAAACACAGTTGACCATATATAACATGGCAAGATTTTATTTATTTCCAAATATTAAATCTCCAATTGTAGTCGACGTGGGAAAAAATTAAAAATTACAAAATTCCATTACATAAAAATGAAATTTTCATTTTTTCACCCTTACCTATCTTTTATTTGTTAGTGATGCGGCATGAAAAACTTAATGATCGAGAAATTCTTGCATGTAAAAATGAAAATCAGTCGGAGTTTCGTAAATTTCATTTTTTACCCTCCCATATCTTCATTTCTACAGCTTGTTTCTACTTTTATCCATGTTTCAATTGATTACTTATTCAAGTGCTTGGTACTAATTTATTGGAATTGTATGCTATCGAAAAGTTTTTTTAACCTTGCAATTGATTGAAATAGTTGTGAATTCCCCACATCAAGTACAAAATACTTAAAGATGTATAGTTGAGGTATCTTAATTTCACACTATCATCCATAATCTCTAGAATACTTATCTTTATATAGGATCTTATGACTTTTTCTATTTGTAGTTATAGTGAGTTCTATAATTTGGGCGTACGTGGAAATTTTATCAACAATGTACCTCTTTTATTGATACGATAGAAACCCGGCTTAATTCCCAAAAAAAACCCTCAACTTTATATCCAATCTCAAATCTACACCGAATTTTTTTTTTCAGAAAAAACCCTCAACTTTCGGTCCAAATCCAAATCTGTCCCAATTTTTTTTGTGTTGGAAAAAAAAATCAAACTTTAGGTCAATCTCCGTTGACACTTGATTTTTAACCAATTTTATTTTCAAAAATTTTTATAAAATCCATAAAAATTCATAAAATTGAAAAATCAACTTTGGGGACCTCAGCCTAGCCTAGGGAACCAATTTTGAGCAAAAAAATTTTCCTTATTTTTCGTATTTTTCTGCATTTTATTTTCAAAAATTCATAAAAAAATCAATAAAAAGTGATAAAATTGCAAAATCAACTTTGGAAGCATTGGCCAAGCCTAGGGAACCAATTTTGAACAAAAAATAATTTTCCTTATTTTTTGCATTTTTAATATTTTTCAGAAATTAGGAAATTAATAAAAAACTAATTAAAAAAATAGTATTTGAGGCCAGAAAATTACCAAAAAATATTCAATATTTTTAATTTAATTTTCCCTTCATTTCTGCTGAATAAATTTTGAAAAATTAAGTCTGGAATCTAAGGTTTGTTTGTTAATTTCATTTTTTAGACTATTTAAATAATTCTAGAAATTCCATTTTGGCTTTTTAATTTTCCATTTTTTACATTTTTAGAGTCGTGTCATCCTCCTCTATTTTTCAAATTAAAATCCAGTCCAAAAGCCCTCAGAATTGTCCAATTTCGCTAAAAGGACCAAAATGCAATTTCTGATTTTTCAAATTAGTCCCTAAAATCACTAAAAACGCAATTAAAAATTTTCTAGGGACTGAATTGAAAATAGGGCGACGTCACCCCCTAGATTTTGACCTTCCGAATCCATTGGTGGTGTCAATTTTTGCAAAAAAGGACCCTAAGACTTTGGATTTTGCAAAATGGGTTCTCGGGTCAAACCCAAAAATTGGGGTTTTTGCGCAAATATTGAAGAATTTCTGGAGAAAATGTCATTTTCAAGAAAATTAAGTGCCCCTGAATCCAATTCTAATGTCAATTTTGGGAAATATAGGTTAATTGGGGTTTAATTTCAAATTTCCGATCGGCCGGGTCAACCGGGTCGAGTTGACCCGACCCGGTCAACTCGTTCGACCCGGCAGACTCTGGACCATTTTTTTGGTTCTCTTCTCTCTCGCGCGAACTGCTCAAACTGAAAGAATATTTTGAGAGATTGGGAAGTTGAGCTTGGACGAGGATTTGAGCGAAGATTTGGCGAGACAATCTCGAGCAATCTCGGGGGAACTAGGGTACCTAAGTGAAGGTTTAAAAGGAGACTAGAGTGGGGAATTTTAGGGGGGAGAGCTCTGTTTTGGAGAGAACTGTGAGGGTTTAATCAGGGCAAAGGAGGAAGAATCAAGGACCTACGTTGATTCCTTGAGCTCCCTGAGGTGTCAAGCATCATCACCAACTTCTCAGATTGGCCTCAACACCTCGAGACGGGTAATTACCATTTCCAGGTTTAGAGGTCTGCAACCATGGCGAATTTTCGTCTCGTCAATTATTCTTCGAATTGATGTGTGCGTTTTGTTCCCGGAGTGATTCTGAGCATGTCTGCATTTGATTTTTGCATCGGTCGTGCGTGAGAAACCTCATTCGAAACCTCCCACTCTCGCCCCAACTGTTGTTTCCTCGCCAGCGTAATCTGGCGATCTAGAGCTTGATCGGAAAGTAAGGTAAGTCTTCTGAACTCTAGTTTGTGGTGGTTATGGATGGAATCGAATGGTTATGGTCTGTGCTGCTCGATTGAATCGGCCATAGTTGAGACTGTGTTAGCTTCGATTAAATCCTTTTAGCCGGTAGATTCCATCATATTTTTGCCATGTTAGTCTGGAGTCGACGAGGAGTCGATTAGGGTCAGGAATGGTCCGATCGGTGTAGGTTTCACCGTCGGATCGTCGCCGTCGAGTCATGGTCGTCCGTCCAGAGTCAGCCCAAGGAAGAAGACGAAGCCAGGTCAGTGGGTTGACTCGGTCAATGTCCGACGTGGCGTTGACGTGGCGACACGCGTCATACGCCACGTTGGCTCGTTGACCCGGTCAATGGATGACATAGGCGCCCCGTCAGCCGTGATTAGTCAAGAACGGCTGAGACAGATCGGACGGTTAGGATCAGTCTAAAGCTCGATCTCGACCGTAGGTCTAGTATAAAGAATGAACGGTCGAGATCCAACCCTAGGTTAAGTTTCCACCGTAGATCCCTTTGCGTAGATCGGACGCCCGTGGGTCAACCACGTGGCATCTTTCTGACCATTAGATTAGAAATAGGTAGAAAATGAATAAAATAGAATAAAAATCTATAAAGATTTCAAAAAATTCAAAGATAGTGTCTAAAACTGTGTCGTTTTTGCGTCTGGAATAGTGGGCTTTGGGCCGGGTCCATTTGACTCGGTCCGCATAACAAATAAGAATAAATAATAAATAATAAATAATGAATAAAATACATAAAATCAAATAAAAATTTAAAAAAATATAGAAAAACTAATAAAAATCGAAACGGTGTCGTTTAAGGTTTAGGGTTCTCGGATTCAGTTCGGGTCATTGGGCCGGGTCAACCCGACCCGGTCCGTAGAATTAAATAAAAAATTTTTATAAAAAATGAAAAAATAATAATAAAATAAGTAAAAATAATGACAAGAAAAATGATAAAAAAGTAAATAAAAATAAAAAAATCAGGAAAAATCATAAAAAAAATTAGGAAAATCTTAAAAAAGTTAGAAAACTAAGAATAATGGGAAGATAGAAAATAATAATACAATAAAAATATGAAAATAAATAAAAAAGGGTCCATAAAAATCTTAAAAATTTTCAGAAAATACAAAAGATCTCGATAAAACAATAAAAAATCAGAAAAACTCCGAAAAACATACCAAAATCCTTTAGAAAAATCTTGGAAGATACAACAAAAATAGAAAAAAAAATTAGAAAAGTAAAAAAAAGGACAAAAATCCAAAAAATAAAAAAATCAAAAATAAGGAAAAATCCCTCAAAATCACAAAAATTCTAGAAAAATAATAAAAAGCCTAAAAAATGTCCAAAATAGGGAAAAATTTTAGAAAGTCTTAGAAAATCCTAGAAAAATTAAAAAAAAATTCTAAAAAAATTCAAAATTTTTTAAAAAAATTCCAAAATTGGCAAAAATTAAAAAAAAAAACCCACATCCAACTGTTTTGACCCCTTTTCACATTTTTGGCCTCCCGGCCCCCCTAGGAAATTACCATTTTGCCCTTCCGACCATTCTGACCCAATTTTTCCCAAATCACCTCAGAACTTGGTTGGCATTTTTCCTAATTTTCTAAGGCTCCCCTAGGCTTGCTTTGACTTGATCTGATTTCTTTTTGAATTGACTTGCGTATTTATTTTAATGATTTGTGATTGATAGGATAGATTTCCCGCTTGCATGAACCCATTAGACTTTGAGGACTCTCCTCACCCAGAGAATACCTGCATTAACCCTCTAGATTAGGAAATCACTCAACCTAGGTACCGAAAGGGCGTCAATAGCAATATTGGCGTAACTAAGTCCCCGAATCTAGATCTCTGGTTTTCGCAAAATCGAGCGATCCCTCCCAATCGCTCGATAGGGTTTCCGATCATACCCTCCAGAAAATGATCAGTGGTGACTCCTACCGCATGTACACCGATGCACATGTCACTGACCACACTAAGGTCAATCACCGTTTTAAATTTTCCTGACGCGATTTGGTATAGGCTTGGGAGGGCCCGAACTAAGCCCAGATACTAAATGGGTCTAGCAATCCATTAACTCTCGAGAGATCCGGAAATCTCAGGAGGGTCACGATAGTCTCACATCTATCCCAAACTTTTGTTGCCTCAGAAAAAAATCTCAAACTTTAGGTCTAACCCTAAATCTGCCCTGATTTGTCTAAACAAATTCACAAAATTTAAATTTAGTCTCAAATTTATCTCATGATCTAGTTTCAACTTGACATGGCGACGTTAATAAAAATTTTCACATTGGCAGAGTAAAGAACTAATAAGTACATTTCCACTTGAATAAAAAATTCACCCGATAAAAATTATTGAAATTCTCCAAAATGAAACCGTCCTTAGATATTAAAGTTAAGGATAACTGACACGATTTATGAACATAAAGCTAATGGGGATATATTTGAGATTAGAATAAAAATTACAGAATTTTCTCTTAGAAAAAAATGTTTGAGGTAGATTTAAGATTGAACCTAAAGTTTGGGTATTTTCTAAGATAATAAAAAGTCCGGGGCAGATTTTGGACTAGATTAAAAGTTGGGGTTTTTTTTTTAGATAAAAATGCTCATGATTGATTTGGGATTGAACATATAGCTGGGGCTCTTTTCTGAGATAAAAAAGTTTTGGAATAGATTTATGATTGGACTGAATCTTGGGGGTTTTTCAGAGAATTAGGCGATAGAAGCCCTCTATTTCACTAAACAATTTTTTTTTTCCATACATCATTCTTCTACGATAAAAAAAGTTTAGAATAGATTTACGATTAGACTGAATCTTAGGGGTTTTTTAGGGAATTAGGCGATAGAAGCCCTCTATTTCACTGAACAATTTTTTTTTTCCACACATCATTCTCTTGAATTATTTTTCAGAAGATATATTTTTAAATATTATTAGCCGATGAAAATCAATCCCACAATATTATGCATGCTGGATAACTTCTTATACATATACATATATATATACACACACGAGAAGGAGCTTTCGTAAATTAGTAATGCTAATATGTGGTATGGTGATTGCCACCGAATTACATATGCTGCGGGAAGAAATATGGCAAGAGCCACATTATAAAGCATTCAATTTGAAATTTTAGGCAAAAAAAAAAAAAACTAGTAGTGCTATTATCATCATTAATTTGTTTCTCCGTGGACATAATGTTACGGAATTATTATTATCGCAACAATCTTATATTTTTATACCCAAGAAGAATAGCAAATGACATAAAAAATGGCTTGAGTATCCTATAAGCGCCAAAATTGTGTACATCACTCACTTTAGTGTCAAAACTTCAAAACAATAACTTCAATGTCAAATTTTTTAAAAATGACCATTTAAGTGTCAAATTTATTGAAGAACGCTCACGCTAACTTTAACAAGCCATATAACTCAAATATTAATAAAAAAAAATTAACCACGTCGAATTTCCGGCGAACCAAGTTAGTTCAAATGGAGTTGGTATTGAAGTAATTTTTTTTAAAAAAAAAATTTGATATTTGAATGATCGTTTGATACTAAAGTGAGTATCATATATAAGTTTTAGATATACTTTACCCGACAAAACGCAGCACTGCAAGGGCTATTCCTGAAATTTAAAAAGTGCGAGGAGTGATATGAAAAGAAAAAGTCGAAAACCTCCGAGTTCAATCTAAATACGAGGGGGCCCTAAACTAGGCGAAACCAGCGAGAGCGAAGACAGATGGTTTCAGAAATCAAACAGTTCGAAGCTCTTGAATCACCTGCACTACAGCAACTCCAATACCCAACGATCACGCAATTCTGAGCTCCTCCGCCATTGCTTCTGTTCGTCTGGCACTCGAAGGGTTGACAGGTGAAGTTCCGCTCCGCGACATTGACAGGTGAAGTTCCGCTCCGCGACATTCTCTGTGATTTTGCGCAAACCGATTTCTCGGTTCTCTTTCAGTTGATGAATCTTTGGATTCGGACAAAATACGTAATCGTCGAACATGCATACGAAGATTCCTGATCTCATCTCCGTCCCAGAAATGCTATTTGCATCGCGTTCCTAATTTAGCTGGACATATCGAAATGGTAAAGTGTATGAATCTTCATTGTTGATCTCTGGCATCCGAAAGCAACCATTTAGTTTGAAATGTCGACTAGCTTTGTTTTGGAGTGATATGCTAAATCAGTGTGTTTGGTCGGAGGTTACAGAAGCGTTCTGTCACTTTACTGATGTTGTCGGAGCAGATGAAATTGGAGAATTGAATCAAATTTACCCATGTCTGAATCTCTGTGTTGTTTTCTGTCTCCCTGAAGTTGGAAGAAGCCTCTCTGGCTCAAAAAATCTCTTCCAAATAGATTTCCTCTACGGGTGGCATGAAAATAGGGATTAGAATCACATGACCTGACTGATCCATCTTTTAACATGCCGGCTGTGCATTGCTCTTGGTCTATTTGGAATATGGAGTGCATTTACCCTAATTTTTTCTCCCTCTGAGTCCATTATACTTATGTTGAGATTCTCATATACCCAGATCCATTAATGTTCCCCCAGGTATCTAAACATCCGAGAGATGAATATTGGAGTGTGGTTGGCCAATATTGTGTTGTGAACCATAGTGGAATGTGGCTCCTGACCTGTATCTGATTGAGTGCCTTACTCTTCTATCAGATCGTTAATTTAGCTAGGCTAATTGTGATAGTTATTCAACTCATGCCATCTTTCTACCAGACCACACTCTTGACACTGGATCGATACTTTCCTATGGTAAGGCCAACTAAGAAGGTTATGCTGGGGTTCATGATACGGCTGAGCAAAGTGAGAAAAAACTGATCACAAGAAGAAAATGGGTCTAGGCTTGTCTGGAAGTGCTGGTCGTAAGCCTGAAAGATAGAGATTTAGGAATTTTCTGCCAGTTTGAATTGATTTTCTTAGCCAAGTTTGTGGGTTGTTCTCTTGCTGTGATTTGCCTTTAGAGATGAGGATCGTTAATAAACATCGGAGTTGAGTAATAGCTAAGAAACTAAAAAGCTTAGTGCACTAACGGAAACTTCTTTATCTCAGACCAGCGGCCATTGCAGTAATTCTGTTCTTCAGCCCAGAAACTTTAGTATTTTGCAAGAGAGGCAGGGAGAGTGGGATTAAACTTTGCTTGTATTAGGGTTTTTATCGATGCATATTAGAAACTTTTCAAGGAACTTCGTGGAGCCATTAATTGACCCCGTCAGCATTCTCGAGTTATTTTATTGAACTCAACTGGTAGAGAAATATTTATTGACTATCTCTAACCACACTGCTTCAAGTGACTTACATATGATTTGAATTTGTATTCCTTTGGCTTTTCTAGTTCAAGAAAATGTTGATGGGTCATACTGATGGTTTGTCGGAGCGCAGTACATCGAACCAGCTGCTCCCTGATCCTGAATCTGAATTAGACAATGATGAAGCTGCAGATTCTTCTGAGGAGATACTTTATACGGCCTCATTTGAGGAGCTTGCAAGGAATCACCTAAAGTATGATACCATCATATGGCTGTCTATATCCCTGCTTCTTGTTCTAGCATGGGGGGTTGGCATCTTTATGTTGATATATCTTCCCATTAGAAGATATGTGATTCGAAATGATATTCACTCACGAAAGTTATACGTCACACCTACTAAAATTGTTTACAAGGTTTGTTACCTTTCTGTTCTTATGTATGTTTACGAAGGGGAAAAAATGGCATCTCTGCAATTCTAAATTTTCTTCTTTTTGAAGGTTTCAAGGCCATCATTCATACCCTTCTGGCGTCCCGCAACGATTGAGAAGCACGTACCTCTTTCCTTGGTGATTGATATAATAATTGAACAAGGTACTCATGCTTGCTTTATTGGAAGTTCACTCCTATGATCTTTATCTATAATGTCAGCTGCTGTACTTTTTCCTCTCTGCCCTCAGACGCTTAGCATACTGAACGTCATGTCCTTATGGATGTACTGTATTATGGATGCACAAAATAGGTTGTTTTCTGGGAAAAGGACACGACATATCATCGTGCTGATCAAATGCTTGACTTTTTGAGTTAATAGTATGTTCTTTTTTTTCTAGGTTGGCTGCAGTCTATCTATGGGATTCATACCTTCAGAGTTGAAAGTGTGGCACATCGAAAAGCTGCACCAGTAGATGAGCTGCAGGTTCAAGGGGTTTCAAACCCTGGTTTACTGAGGAAGGTTGGCCATTATTTACAGTCCTTTCTTTCTGCATCTTTTAATTATTCGGGAACATCTGCAATTCCATCTTTCAATCTCCTCAAATTAATTTTTGTCCGTCATTGGATGACATGGAAGAGATTATGTATATTCAGAGTCCTTGCACGTCTTGCAGGTTATTATCAGAGAAGCTTGCAAAGCCATACATGATGCTGGCAGAAGTTATAAGCCTACATCTTTTGTTGTTGAAGGAGACAGTATGGCTCGTATAACTTCATTGACTGAGGGATCAACTTTGCTTAAGTCACCATCCAAAAGTTGGAAGGTACTCGATAACTATGTTCTACAAGTTATATCCTTTTCTTGTTCAGAAAGACATGGCCAGGAAAGCATAGTATGCTTCTGTAATAGCAGCAACCAGATCAAACTACAAATGGAAGAAGATGATAACATACTATAAGCCGGCCTATTACTTGTTAGCAGAAGTTAACAGCAACGAGAGATATTTTATTAAGAATAAGGAACAACAGGCGAGCTTATTTTCATGATGTAGTTGACACTTTGGTAGAAGCTTTTTCAGAAACCGGTAGATCCTTTCTCAATGCACAACTGCCAATACAAGCAAACTTCATGAACATCAATAACAGTAAGTCAGCTACTATGACTGGGGTTTGCCTAGTGATTGTAGGCTACTGCAGTAACAGTAGACAAGGATTCTGTTCGTCGCTAATTGGCAATTTTATAACCTATTGATAAGGTCTCTTCGTAAGGCATGACTAATGTTTTGACTAGAGTCTATTCTAATGATTTCTTGGGTGTGTAGGTTCTGCTACTAATGAAGTCTACATATTCTTACAGCAGAGACATAGTTCAGGCCTCCAGTTTTTCGGGGGAAACATTGGAAGGAGATAATTAAAAATACAGTTTCTGCTGTTGTTCCTGTTTCTATGCAGCTGACTTTATATGTTTGAGTTCGTTTCTAATGACAATGTTCTCATCAATTCTAAGATGCAGATGACTGGTTCCCCACGCCATCCTTCAATTGAGCGCAGGGGCGCAGTGCCTGGTGAACTGCTGCTAAATAAACTTGAAGAAGTCAACAAGTCAGTGAAGGTATGGAGTTGCTTTCTGTAAAGTTTGCATTTTAGAAGGTTTACTCAAGTCTTTTAACCGGACGAAATAAAGCATTTCTCTGTTATTAACTGTCAAAAAGATTTCAAGAATCTTGGAATTTCACTGTTTGGGAGCTTATCTGCCTTCTCTCTAAGAGAAACTAGCTCTATCAGATATATTTCCTTTTTCTTTTCATTTTAATTATTTGTGATTCTGATGTTCCCACCAGAAAATTGAATCACTCGTTGAGAAGTCTCAAGGAATCCCACGCAATAACTGAGAAGAAGCCAGCCAATCTCGGCCGTCTTCTACTTTTCCAGAGCTGGTGCTCTGCATTTGTCTGCATCAGGCAAAGTGACATAGAAAAGGGGTTGCCAATTCCACAGTTTTGCCATCCTCCCATTCAATGTTGTTTTATACATGCAATTAGAAATCAGCTTCTGGTCTATCAGTCGATTGATTGCCTTTTGAGGTTTGCACTTTGCTGCATAGAATTTAGCTTTAGAATCTCAAGAGAACTTGCAAGGGGAGATTTATAGTTTTCCGCATGAGGCTCCTGCTTAATTGAGAATTTCGAGTTGTAAATAGTACAATGATTGATTTTTTAATCATTCGACAACACTCGCTCCCCCTTTCTCAATCTGCAGGACTAGTGCCATTTGCTTCCCAATCCTGTCATCATGGAGCAATGTTTCTTGATCGGGATGTACACATGCAAACTGGTTGTTCTCTTTGTGGTTAGATTGCCATTGGTATGATACTTACGCCTCCCGGTTTAGTCAAGAGGGATTGACCACATCCGGGTTCAATGCCAAAAGATGGCAATGGCAACAAAAGCAGGCAAGTAGCATCGATCACTGTACTTTGGCAATGCCTACTCGCCATTAACGTATGATTTTAGTGCCCGCAAGCTCGGTCTACAAGCACTATTGGATCATGTGAGATCTCAAGTGAATTGGGATACCGCATAATTTTTTTCTGAATGTCCTTCTCTTCTTGCATATTTGTGACAAATATGATTTCTCCTTCCACGAAATGGCTAGCTCGAAAAATTAAAAAGAAATGTTAGTAGAACCATTTTTTTTCCCTTTTGTGAGAGCTCACATATAGGTAAAACCCGAAGCATTTTGCTAGCAGTATTACTCATGTAATGCAATAAACTACATCAAAAGTGAAGAGAAAAAAACACACACAAATGCAAAGAGACACAGTTCAAAGTGGATTGGAAAATTTTGGACCCAAAAGAAGAAGCTACTGGAATTTGAGCTCACGGAGTGAACTAATTCCTCATGATCGTGGCTATGTGAGGTCCATCGTCCATTGCATTGCAGCAAAAATCAACGAGAAAGGTGGAAACCTGAAAAATACCAAATTAGAAGAGAGAGAACACAAAATCGGAACCACTCTTTCTTGTCTTTGGAAACAATCACCACATTCCCCAGAAAACACCAAACCTGAATTGACACGCGTCTTCAAGACGATGGTGTTGTAGCTCCATCATTAAGTCGTTAATGAGGTCGGAGGAGACATGATTTTAGGGCGTGCATGTCAATATTTCTGCTCTAGAAATTAACTTCAGTTAAAAGTTGATTTTTTTACTTTTAAAGAAAATTATTTTTTTATTTCTTCAAATGGTTCCAAAACTGCTTCCGGAGAAAAAATTAGAAAAATAAAGTTGCGTAATCAAAAGGATTTTTGCTCCAAAAATTACATTTTCAAATGAATTTCCTCTTTAGAAGCACTTCAAATAGAAATTCCACTCTAAAAGTGTTGTCCTGCGTGGCGGCCCTAGGTAGCCTTCGGTACATAAAAGAAAGCATCGGAGCAAGGAGTGCAGTCATCATCACAAGAACTACGTGGATGGACTTCACGAAGAACAGGCACGATCGGGCTAGCCTGGGCCTGGGAGGCCCGTGGGTCTCCATTTGGATCAGCTCTTACCTGGACGAGCAAAGCCCGAGAGTGACTTGACGTCCGCCTCGCGAAGTTGCAGACGACGCGACAACAGAAGCTTCCCTCCATCGCAGATCCTCCCTCTCAAAGTGTCCATCCGCCACAAAGAATCCGTTTGCTCTCCTCGTTTCTTCACCTGCATTTGCTAGTTTTCCTTCCTCGGCCACAGTACAAGCGCGTCCAAGAAGAAGAAGAAGAAGAAGAATAGGTCGGCGAGGTAGAAGATGACCCGGAAGCGAATCTTGGTCGTTGGTGGCACTGGCTACTTGGGCCAGCACCTCCTCCGGGCGTTTTCGGAGGTTCCAGATTCTCCCTACGACCTCGCGTTCACGTACCGCTTCAGTCTCCCTCGGGCTATGCGCGATGCCTTTCCTCGTTGTCCGGCCTTTCTTGTTGATTTGCAATCTGGAGCAGGACTCGATGCCGTTTCGCAAGCGTTCGATCAGGTTTTGTTACTGTCCCTACTATCAATTTTTGTTCGCTCTGAAACATCTTAGTTCATGGTGTTCGCTTGTCTTGTTTCCACGCCAAACGTTTGAGTCGAGCTCGCTATGGGAATGGAAAAAAGCTTTGCTCTAGTCGGTCTGAGGACTGACAACATGGGTAACGAATCTACTACAGGGAACGTGCTGAATTGAACTTAAGTTGTATGCCTCAAACTTTGGAAATCTGATTCTTTGTTGTAAAGAATAACACTTTGCTTCGATTATCTGATGCTGTACAACGACTGTTCTTGACAATAACTGAGTTGCAATGTGTTGAAGCTTTGTCAGGCAACAAATTCGTAGGCGACTTTGTATCTGAGCCGATTTGCATTGTAGTTTTTTTTTTCTCCTCACACCTCCGGCTGCCTGCTGGTCCAGATTCGGTTTCTTTGTTCCTTACATAATTGCTGCGCGTTTCTTCTTTTAATTTGGGATGTTTCTACAACTAGGGGAGTGATTTTATAAAAACTTTGCTACTAGTTTTGGAGGATGATCCTTCCAGTGATGCCTGATAATCATGATGATTTAGATCTTTCTTGATCGTGTCACATTCTACTAGTTTCGCTCTTGAGCCTGACATGTAAACAAAACATGATCTGGTTCCATTCGCGCTGAAGAGAAGTACCATGTCTGAATGGCAGCCTGATGTGGTCGTTAACTGTGCTGCACTCTCTGTACCTCGTGCCTGCGAAGCAGATCCAGCTGCTGCTATGTCTATTAATGTGCCTTCTACTCTTTTAGAATGGCTATCAACCTTTAAGGAGGCTAATACTCTTCTTATACATCTATCAACTGATCAAGGTAAACTACTTAGTCTTAAGTCTCTTCTTATTTCAGTGTTCGTTCTCAACTTAGACTATTGGCAACTGGTTGGCGCTCAAAGTAACTGAACTTATGTTATGGAGATCATTTTAGCAAAAATGCAAGTTTTGTGGGGTTCAGCTTCTGTCGAATGTACTCTTCTCGTCAAATCTTGCCAAAACTGACTTCCTCATATTTGATGCATTTGAATTCAGTATATGAAGGGGTGAAATCCTTCTACAAGGAAGAGGACGAAACTATTCCTGTGAATGTTTATGGAAATTCTAAAGTGGCAGCGGAGCAGTTCATCAGCATGAACTGGTCAAACTTTGCTATCTTGAGAAGCAGCATCATATTTGGCCCTCAGACTATTTCACCTGTTCCAAAGTCTCTTCCCATTCAGGTGAAAAGAGTCTTTGGAAAGTAGAGGCGATTGAGCAACAGATTGAGTGATATTAGATTATTCCTTCCACATGCGCACATCCATGTCTCTCTTTCATATATAATCTTGATGAATTCCTGTATCTCAGGGATGCCTTTAAAAAAAAAAAAAAAATCTTTTGGCCACATGAGATACAAAATAGAGGTATGAGATCTTTCTAAAGGAGGGCACCTCTGTATGATATGTCAAATGTTCAAGCATGAATACTAGAAAATCTAATAGGAGCAACAGCCAGGCAGTGAGTGCTATAAAGGGCATAATCAGAGGTCAAGAAACAGATTTTTCAGTGTCTTAACTGGTGCCTGCCCATAATTGTGATGCAGTGGATTGATGGCGTCCTCTCTAGAGGAGATAAAGCAGAGTTCTTCCATGATGAGTTTCGCTGTCCAGTGTATGTCAAGGATGTTGTAACTATAATACAAGCTCTGATAAGTAGATGGATATCAGGTAACAAATCTCTAGTGCTTGCAGTGACCATTTTTAATCTAGCATGCTGGGTAATATTGGTAACTTTAGATCATTGTATGATAGTCAAATTAAACATTAGATCATACATGAAGATGTTAATAAAAGTTTCATATCCTTATGATTTAGAACAGGGTGGCTTTTATTTGTCAGTTGCTTCACTTAACTCTGCATTGGGCAATATTCACATGCTGATTGGGGAATTGAAATAGATAAGTCATCTACATTTTTTTTCCAAGGAACTGAGAATGTTGTGGTGCCTGTTATCACAAATTACTTATGTTCTGTCCATTTCTGTGGTTACTACAATAATTGATGAATGGTCCAGATGGGAAGTGTATGCAATTGCTACTAAATGTTGGAGGACCAGACAGAGTCTCTCGTGCTCAAATGGCAGAGACTGTGGCACATATTAGAGGATACAGCACCTCTCTAATCACGCTAGTGTCTGCTTCATCGGTATGTCTAGCAACAAAAATCTTTTCCTATTTATTTTGTGTTTACTTCTCCTCGAATAACCCATCCGGTGGTTGGTGATGACTCCAATTTGCTGTTCTGTCCTCGATGGTTGTGCTTAACTTTATCCTATCTAATTATTCTGTCAGTTATTATTGTCATTCAGACGAGAGTAGAGAAGCAGTAATAGTCATCTTGCACTCCATGCCTGAGATTCTTTAAATCATAACTATGGATGGCCTGTTTCTTTGAATTACCAACTTTTCTGATACGATATGGATGATTTTCAACAGGTTGACCGTGGTGTGAGATCCCCAGCTGACATCTCCATGGATATCACTAGAATGGTTCAGACACTAAGAATTTCTCCTACTCCATTTAAAGAAGGTGTCAGATTGACACTTGAAGCTGAAGGCAGTGCTTGATGCTCTTTGATGCTAAAAATGTTGCTTCTATTTACTCCATTTGTTTTATTAGTTAAATGGGCTTCATAAGCGGTTCTTGATGATCACCAGCCACTGAAGAGCCCGGGATTCATTGAGCATAGGATCTGCCAGGTTTTGGTGGCTGGGAGTTCCAATGTATCGTTTTTTCTTATGCAGGTGTTGTGTAACGACAATCGTGGAATGATTTCACATATTTCGAATAAAAATTCGTTCTTCACTTGCTCAGCAGCTATGTCTAGTTTCTGGATGATATTAGAATACAGGAAGAGTAATTTTTATTTGTATCACCCATCCTACATTTTGATGCCAGAGGTAATTAGTAAGCTGAGGTGGGCAGATCAAAGATGCAATTTTGATGGTTTAGAGGCCTTGGTTGACACATGATGACAAAAAAAGAAGCCCTGCAAGTTGCAGCTTCTCACCTGGAGGTTTTTCTTGTGAGCTCTTTGTCAACTGAAGCAAGAGAAATCTCTCCTTAAGAAGAGATGGAAGAGACTATCTCACTTGACTTCATTGAACTGTTTTTTTCTGGGAGACAAATAAGGGAGCATCAAACCCTGAACTTTTGGATTTCATGATTGATCAGCTCTCTCCTATTCTCCCTACAATCGTTCAGCTTTCAACCATGCGTGTGTACCTTCGAAATCGAAATGAAACTTTGCGCAAACAAAATAGTGAACATATCTAAGCAAAAAAAAAAAAAAAAAAAGACAAAGAAGAAAGGGTTGTTGACGATAGACATTACTTCCGATTAGAGTCTAGATTTAAGCTCCATGTGAGCATAAATACTCCCGATCGGGTATACAATTCGTCGCAACGGTGTCGGCTATTCGCATAATTTTTGGAACAACCAATTTGCTATAATTATGATGCATATGACAATCAATTGGTTTTCTCAATTAAATTGGATCAGAACGTGTAGATTGATATCATCATTTTCAGGATAGCAGGGTTAACGTATTTGTAGATCTTTCCTGGTAAATTTGTGCCATTTGCAAGCGTTGTGAAATGAAAAATTGAAAACCTCTACGCTATTGGGCCGTCAGTGGAGGCCCATGAACATGTCACTCGTCAGGATACGGTGGAAAGACCAAAGAGCCCTCCCTTTCACTCGCTAAACCCGCAGATTACCACCACCGTCGAGTTCTCCGACTCAGCATCACACACTGGCAGACCGAAGAAGCTCAACTTTCTCCGATTTCTAAGGTAATTTTGACCAGTTTCTCTTCTTCGATCCCCAGATCTTCGATTTCAACCGTCTTTTGGAATGCGGCCTTAGCTACTGATCCTTTACAGTCGAAGAATTGATTCATTGAGAGGCTTAGGTTTTGTGTTTTGTGTTTCTCGGCTGATTTGGTTTCCGTTTTCGTTGAATCGTTGGAAAGTGACAGTAGAGAGAGGAAGAAGCTTAAGAAGTGGACAATGGGCGGAGCAGATCATGGGCACGGGCATGGGGAGGTCCCCGGTGATTTCAGGACAAAGGTATGGAGCATGAGCGGAGGGCCTTATTGCAGGCCCAAGCACTGGAAGCGCAATACCGCCATCGCCATGTTTGGCGTCTTCCTCGTATGCATCCCCATTGCCATGACGTCTGCCAAGCTCGAGGTCGTCCTCCATTCCATAAGGATTGTTTCAATACGCTTTTTTGGTTGTTCATTTTTTGAGCTGCTTATTTGTCGTTGTCTGTTTCTTTGTCCGGAGGGAGATTCATAGTATTTCGCGCTGGGGAGACGTTCTGAATTTGGGTTCTGGTGTTTTGGCACAAGTTTGTGAATGAGTAATTTGAAGGGGAGCCTTAGTGCATCTGGTTAAGGTGTTGCCGTGTGACCTGGAGGTCACGGGTTCGAGCCTGCCGTGTGACCTGGAGGTCACGGGCTCGAGCCTGCCGTGTGACCTGGAGGTCACGGGCTCGAGCCTTGGACGCAGCCTCTTGCAAATGCAGGGTAAGGCTTGCCTCCTTTCACCTTGTGGTGGGGCCCTTCTCCGGACCCCCGCCTCGCGGGGATGCTATCGTGCATCGGGCTGCCCTTTTTGTGAATGAGTAATTTCAGTTGGTGCAAGATTAATTGGAAGTGCTCTTGTGAGAATATTTAGGCAAGACGAAATGCATTAGTAATCTCTCAGTTGAAGGGCGCATATGGCAAAGTGCGAAATGTGATATCAGTGTCCTTATTTTCTTTTAGTTTCCGGGATTTGAAGTGTAATGGAGATCGTAAGCGGTGAATTTTTTCATGTTTGGAAGGGAGAAATGTCGCAGAAAGGAGCTTTCTGTGCTTGTGTGTGGGAGTGATGCAGAAGGTAAACGCTAGTTCTGTCTTTGAAGTCTTAAGTCCCTCACATATTACTAAAATCCCACTTAGCTATAATCATTATTCCTAGATAGATACTCATAATTATACTTGTGTCGATCTTAAACGGTCTTAACCCAATTTGTGGGCTAGTTCTTATCATAGAACTAGAGGAACATTTAATGGAATGATGCGGTCAAATAGCAGTCTTAGAATTGAGGGTTGCGGCTAGATTTTGAGGGCCAAAAGTGTTGCTAGTCAAGATTTTTTGGTCAAACAGTTAGAGGAAATACTGCACCTTGCTGTTCAACCATCCAGGGAAGATAAACACTAACACTTGTTATAGTAAAGTACTGCAATTATTAATCTGCTGCCTACTACAACAAAGGCAAGCTGAGCCCGAGAGTTTTCCACAGCTGTTTTTTTTTTTCTTGGAATGTCACCGTTTTGATTAATTGGAAGCAAACAAACAGATCGGTTGCCTAAACACACTTTCATGTCATGTAATCAGAAAGGAAGTGTTGTCGAAATGCAACTTTATGGGTGCAATGCTAAAGTGTGTCCAGGGATACAATCCCTGAAAGTGAAAAGGCTTTGATGATGTTCAGACTGATGGGAGATGGGAAAGCTCGTGCCAACAAAAAACTAATAGCAATAGATAATTTCTTTGCTGTCTCAATAGGATGTATTTGAGAATCCTCTTCTCATTATCTTTTTGCTGTTCTTCTGAGATTTTCCCTGCTTGTAGTTCCTGCCTGTACGCAATTTTTGTGATTAAACTCATGGTACATATGCCTGTGAGTCGTTGTTGTGCATGTTCATTGGAGCCAATGGCTATGAGCTCAAGAATTATCTACTGTCCGATTTCCAGCTAGCATTTGACACAATTCTGCTTTTGTGCAGCAACGGCCTCATCCCCCTGTTCGCCCCATTCCTTCGCAACTCTGGTGCAAGAACTTTGGTAATAAGGAGTACTGAAGAAGTCTGCAATGGCAAATAACTGAAGTGCTAAGTCCCGCTGCAGATTGAAGTGGCTTGTACCTACTCTTTTTTCTTTGGATTTGAGACATCCCGTTTAGATTTTGGATCACATGTGTCTGAACTGATGACAGGTTGCCCCCTTTTTTTTTTCCCCCCTTTTTTTGCTGTTGTCAGTCATGCGGCATCCAATAAGCAGTGGATGATAAATCCGACTTGCTTCTATATAAGACAATGTCTGAAGCTACTCTTTCCAGCTGAACAACTAGAGTAGTTCCTTCTAAGCTTCTGCCTCGTTCACTGTTCTCATGCAGTGACAGCAATTGAGATGACAAAAACAGCATTTCATGATGACGAGTATCGTCTTTCAAAATTTGTTGAATGCATTTCAAAGTCCGTGACGTCGGTTCATCAACTCTACTTGGCACGATCTGACGGATTGTTGCCGGGGGGGGTCTTGGGATCCACAATGCAAGCGTTCGCATATGGAATATGCCAAATTTGGCATCGGAACCCCTTTTTTTGACCCCTCCTTTTTTTTAATTAAAAGTTGGAATCGGACCACAAGAGAGAGCCCACAAGGGGCATGTGATGAGCAGCAGAGAAATTTCGTTCCACATGAAAACAAGACGATTGACAACACGTCATTGGGGAGTGGGGACCGATTAGTTTGAACATGCTTGCGCCGAAGCTTCGTTCATCCCACAAGCGGGATCAGAAGAAACTTCCTTCTTTATTTTCCACAAGAGAGAAGATTTATTCCTTCTCTTCTTCTGAGATCCCTTTTCGTCTCTTTTATAGTATTTGGAACTAATTTTTTTTTCCTCCAACTGGAAAAAAAAATTCTTCGACGATTTTAACAATTGTACTTCTCCAATTTGATGCGATTAGAAAGAGATCATCTACATTGATGCCGAGAAATGTACGAGAAATTATTCACGTCATGAGTCAAGACCCTCAGTACAAAAGTTCCTCTAGATAGAATAAGAGACGTGTGTCGAATTTATTTTCCATTATGATCTAATCAATCGCACATCCCTTTTTTTTAAAATCTAACAAATATCAACCATGTGGTTGGAGAGATCCAACTAAACCAGTAGGACGAGTTCATGAGTTGCTTTTATCTTCTACGTCCTTGCAATGGAAATTTGGAAGTTTAGTCCCTCACATGTTCATAAAATAAAATTCGGATTAATTTTTCCATTTACATCGATAGTAAGGGTACTCTCTTTGCTAATGGAGTCCTTATGGCCGCTCCAACTTTAAATTGACGGAGCAGCCCTTGCAAAAAAGCCGCTCCATCAATTTGACAAGCTCTTGGGATTTGTTCATTAAAAGTCTTAAAATTTATCATGAAAGTGTAATTGAATCCTAAATTTGTCAAATTGATTCAATTGATTCATTCCGTTAACTTCGTCAAATTTGGCTAATAGAAAATGTTGGCATGGCTTTTTTTTTTTTTAATATTTTCGCTTTCATATGTGACGATGACATTGCTAAGACATCATATTGGTCCAACTCGATTGCATTTTATGCAATATTTAGGACTCAATTGTATTTTTTAAATAAGTTTTAAAACTTCTAATGAACATATCCCAAAAAATATTTTGTGTGTACATACGTGACCAACTCAATTCAACTATAGAACCCTTTTCTACAAATAAATGACATTCTGACCAAAAAAACACAAACGATATTGTTATTTTTTTTTAATTATCATTTCTTAATTATTCATCTTTTTTAACGAAAATTTTTCTTAGCTTTTGATGATTTTATGCATTTTGGTTGGGGGAAAGAAAAAGTACCTACCGATATGGTCGAATTCACGCCGTTTCGTCGAATCTCTAACAGTTCACACAACAACACTTGGCAAAAATATTAGGAAAGTCAGACTCGCCAACTCAAAAAATAAGACATCCCCCAATCAATGATCGAAACATGTTTAGTAGGGCCCACATTTCATTGTTTTCCCCTAAAAAATTCGATTTTCTCTTCCATGAACACCCCCGCGGCCCACCTTCTCCACAGCTGCAGAAGCAGAAGCAGAAGCGGACACCCAAACGTCTCCTTCCTTCGCGCTCCTCTTTCAGTATAAAATCTCGAGATCCAGGGAGCTCTCACATACCTCAGCTCTCTATCTCTCTAGCATTTGAGAATAAGAATCCATAGCTTCGCTTGCGTCGTCTCTGCCATTGCACTTCGCTCCTCAGAGTCAGCGGTCGACCTTCCGATCTCTATCTCGCACCTTCTCCGTGAAGTTAGAGGTAAATCCCCATGTCCTCTTCGCCAGTGATTATTCAGATTTGCTTCTCACAAGTTGGAGACGACGTTTGAGAGTACGGGTTTTGCGTATGAACTTCGAGTTCTTGATTGTATATAGACTAAGAAAATTTTGAGGTGAACTTGCGTTTTGATTGACTCGTTGGATCTGGAGTCCTGTTCTAGAATTGGGTTTGGGGAATTGCGGTAAACTCATTATCGGGATGGATGATGGCAGTTTAGAAATGGCACTTTGCATTTGGAAATTGGTTCCAGCCCAATGCACTCGCTGATCTAGAGCTCATTCACATCGTTTGAATGCTTTTCTCGATTTAATTCGCCAATGGGGATTTAATTCACATCTATGTTTTTCTATTTCACTTCATTTGATGGCAGAAAGAGATCTTAGATAGAATGGCCGCGAGAAAGCCTGGTTTAATTGCTTTGTTTGATGTCGATGGAACTCTCACAGCTCCAAGAAAGGTGCTAGTTCCTTTCTTTGGCCATCTCTCTCTCTCTCTCTCTCTCTCTCTCTCTCAAGTACTAGTTGCAGCTATGCAGTTTGATTCACTATTCTTACTGAGCATGTCAATATTGGCGTTGTGTTTCTGGAGTGGAATAAGCTGGGTTCATTAATGTCAAAATCACCTCTATCTCGTTCTTATATTTCAGGCGGTTACTCCTAAGATGCTTGAGTTTATGTGGGAACTCCGAAAGGTACATGACTTAGTTGACTAGCTACTTCTGCAGGAAATTTCCTGTTTGTCTTCCTACTTGAAGGAAATGCCTGACAAGCTCTTCTTGTGCTTGCCTTGGCGACACATTTAAATGCAGGTTGTCACAGTTGGGGTTGTTGGGGGATCTGACCTATCCAAGATAACGGAACAGCTTGGAAACACAGGTTGCTTACACATGGAAATGCATAGCTGTTAGATACTTCTCTTAGACAGTACATCTGATCATTTCACTTGGCAGGCGTTCTGTTCATCTTTGTCACTAATTAAATAGCGAATTGAATTAAGTTGCTTTGGTTATGGTCTTTGTTGTGTAGATAAGTCATCTTGGGATTCATGATTGGAATACATGAATAAGTGCTATAATTCTGGCTAGATGCTGTGATACCATTAAAGATGTTTCTCACCGAACTATAACAGATCAGAATCATTTTTTTCATCCTTAAAATGCTGTATGATTTTAAGCTCTATCTAGCCTGAGATTCTAGTAGATGATATAGAGTTAAAATTGGAAAAAAAAACCACAATCTTGGATAATCATTTATTTAATTTTCTGGGAACAGTGAGAGCTTCAATCAGCTGGCAAACATCACCTAATATGTGAGGATAAGGTCTATGGTAATAAAAACAGTATCTGCCTGACGAGTAGGATCCACTGCGGAAGGAGTTATCTGATAATTCAAACTTTCTTGTGCTTTGAATTTCATGGTTTCAATTTATAACACTGTGTCCTGAAATTGCCGACATGGTCACATCCCTCAACTTTTACATGATAAACCAGTTTCGAATTCTTAGGCTGAATCTTCATAGTTTATTCACTTGATCTCTACTGTCGTGTCAATTATACAGTTATCAATGACTATGATTATGTGTTCTCGGAGAACGGCCTTGTGGCACACAAAGATGGGAAACTTATTGATGTGCAGGTATGTGATTGCTTTTAATCACTCCAGCTAACTGAAAGCTTAGCTCCGCATTCCATATGGATAATATATTAAGGAGTTAGAGATGGTGAAATGTGGATCACGTTTCAGTTTCACCATCTGGTGCCTACTTGTCTACTCAATGTCATTCTCAACAATTGTTATTGCAATTTGAATTTATTCGTGATTGATTTCTTTACCTTAACTGTACTGCCTTGACAAGTTCCGTGATTTTTCCTTTCTTCAGAGCTTGAAATCATTTCTAGGGGAAGAGAAGCTCAAGGTAAGACTGTTCTTTTTGCATTACATGTTTTTGTATATGAAGGTTAAGGTGACTTGAGGGCGAGATTTTGTGGAGGTCAATTCTGGATGCCCATATCATTTAAAAGATTGGGTGGAACAGAACAAGCGGGTGATAACAAATGCTATAAGCTTGTTTGAAAATTTTCTTGCAGGAGTTCATTAATTTTACTCTTCACTACATTGCTGACTTGGATATCCCCATAAAAAGGTGAGCCTTCTTATCAGTTCTTCATCAATATTAAGATCAAAGTCCAACAGAACTCTCATACTGCAATGCTTTCCCAGGGGCACATTTATCGAATTCCGAAATGGAATGATTAATGTCTCCCCAATTGGGAGAAACTGTAGCCAAGAAGAAAGGGAGGAATTTGAAAGGTACGACAAGGTGAGACATTCTAACTCTATTTCAGTATTGCATATTCTGATAATGCAATACAACGTGCGATCTCTCATGCAGTACTGTTTCAGGTTCATAACATACGTCCAAAAATGGTGTCCATCCTGCGTGAAAAGTTTGCTCACCTTAATCTGACATTTTCAATTGGAGGACAAATAAGTTTTGATGTAAGTAAATATATCACTTGTTGATTATTTTGGATGAATTGGAACTTGTTAATGGTGAACAAGACAAAGAAGCTCTATTAAATCTGTGTGGAATAAATAATGCTTGTGCCAGGTTTTCCCTCAAGGTTGGGATAAGACATACTGCTTGAGGTACCTTGATGACTTCTCGGAAATCCACTTCTTTGGCGACAAAACTTACAAGGTATGTCTTATAATTTCGTCTTATGGAAAATGTCAACATTTACTCTCTCAGTTTGCTGATTAATATGTAATGTAGCACTGTCCCATTGAAATCTTACATGCTTGGCAGCGTTAGACTAAATAGGACTAAGCTTTTTGATGATTTATGCCTACGAGAGTACTACTGCCCATATGCAATGAGCTAGTGCTTCTTGGTCTGTAAAGCAATCAATGTCCTTGGAACTATAGAGGTGGCAAGGGATGCTTGGTGACAACTTTGGTTAGGTGATTGCAGAAACTCTTTTAGCTCATTCCAAGGGTATGATACCTGGAATTTTCATTCACAATGCTTCACTTAGACCTATATTTACCCGCTTGAAGTGCTTTTGGTGCTATTCATGAGTACTTAACTCATGGATTGCATATTCTCCGTGCGATCTTCATGGCCATGGTTGTCGTTTGGGACTTGAAGCTATTGAACATTTCAACTGGTCATTCCATCTCTCTTTCCTCTAGGTCCTCTTAAGTAGGGGAATTTGTTAGTAAGATGCAGGTCATTGATTCATATTTTTGGCTTCAACAGAATAAACATGGTATCAAAGTGTATGAAGGTCAAAAAGCGAAGTTCCTTCAAACTTGCCTAGCTCTTGAATCACAAGGAGATATAAGTTCTCGTATACTTGAAGTTGAGAAAGAAGACTTCATGCGAAATAGCTCCAAGTGTTTAATGGAGACTTTACGTGAAATGGTTCCAAGTGTTTAGTTCTTTCAATTTTACTTATCCAACGAGTTCACGTATATCTCCAATGAAAGCATGAGTTTATATTATCCTGCGATATCGTGGTTTACCATATAAAATGTCTTCTTCGTTCATCGTTTAGATCATTCTGTTTGACAATTACTATTTTCCTTCACTTGAGCAGGGGGGGAACGACCATGAGATATACGAGTCTGAGCGAACTGTGGGTCATACAGGTCAGCCTTGTGTAATGATGGGAATTTTTGACACCTGAATTTCATTGAGTTTTCATGCGGCAGATGTAGATGGATGTTTCTAAACCTCTAATGCCAGATTCATTAACCTACAGGGTCCCAAAAATTTCGAAATGTACAAAGTGTTAATCTCCAGAATAGTGACAGATTTTCACATGCAGGAAACACGTGATCATGCCGCCATTTAACTTTGAAAATAGACCGGGGATTAGTTTCATTCCTTAAAATGGCTGTTGTCAATATGTCACTTAAGCCCTTCGAAACTTCAAATTCCTTGTCGCAATACACACCTCCATCTATTTATTTTATTTATTCGCATAATCCTGTTGCTTAGACAGTTTTCCATTTTCTTTGGCAGTCACTAGCCCTGATGATACAGTGGAGCAGTGCAAGGCCCTCTTCCTTGCTGAACCTTGATCTCAGCGTCCTGCAAAAGTTTTTTTCTTGTTGCAATATCCATTTGTACTCCGATTCATCTGTACGAGGATAAATGCGTAACTTACACCGGTGTATAAGGGAACATGAAATCCTAATGTATGGCTCATTTCTTTTGGCAATGGATCAAATCACAGACTGTTCATCTCATGTATCAGTCCGTTAATTTCTCAACATCACGGTTCCTAAAACTAATCATGTATCAATTGCAGATGCTGACAATAACAGGTGAATTTGAACGTACTATAGAAATCATATGAGTATCGAATCTTTCTCCCTAACTATTTAAAAAGCAGTTTTCTCACTCAAAACACATTCCTCATCATTTGTTATCATCATCCTGAACAAAGAGGTAAATGCAAAACCACAAGATCATCAGTCTATGTAAAGTCTATTTTAAGGCATTACGAACAAGGGAGAGAGGCCACGGAGGTGTTTAGAAACAGTTTACACATACCTTAGTGATGATTACAAAACCTCAAAGTTTAATCATACATCTGGCATAAGAAGTCGGCATTCACAACGTTGTTGTACCTTTTGAACCAGAACTAATACAGAACGCATAAAAAAGAGACCTGAATCACTCGCCCCTCTATGGACCTGAGAGTAAAAGAACTTAGCTATTGTTAAAACGCTATAATAGGTTTCCTGTGATGAACTCACCAAGTGCGAATCAAATATGCTATTGATAGTCTCTCTCTCTCACCTAAAAAATTAACTGCATAACCACCGCCAGTACCACATTTGCATGATTTCCAGATGACTGAATCCTCTCTTAGAGAGCTTGACTCCGGTAACGAAAAATTGATTTCGCTATCTACTAGATGAACAGAAGATAGAGCGATGAAGAAGCACCCAAGGAATGGTAGAGTCAGGACACCTGCTGGAAATGGCAGCCCCGCATCGCACAATTTCTACAATAGTCTCCCAAATTGTAAAGTCATGTCTTGAATCTCCTACACTCATTGGAAGTTGTGTGCCCGCTTTGCTGATGTAAGGGTATTAGAGAGAAGCATTGCAATGGTCATCGGACCAACTCCTCCTGGAACAGGAGTGATGGCTGATGCAACTTTACAAGCCTCCTCATAGCAGACATCTCCGACTAGCTTGTAACCCCGAGAGCTTTTGGAATCCTGCTAAAAGCACCAAAAACACGGTCACAAACAGTAAAAGTATAATGGTATGTCGTAGGTGATTTCCATATCACCACTCTTCCAGTATGATGACTAAGGTGCTACATTCATTGTAATAAGAATCACCCCATGCTGTTTAACAGTTGCTTTTACCATCTTAGCTATCCGTGTAGATTGACCAAGCCAAGAACAGTTTCTCAGGCCAACTGTCCTTGCACAATTGACAAGACACGGGCCACACAGCTTGTATTTGTAAAGTGTGACAGCTTTCAAGTTACCTCAACTGGGTTGATTCCAACATCAATAATCACTGCACCAGGTTTGATCCACGTTCCTCTCACCACGTTCGCTTGCCCAACAGCTGCAATTATGATATCTGCCTCTCTTGTGATCTCCTCAGGATTTTGTGTCCTTGAATGGACAATACTGATAGTTGCATCTTCCCTCTAAAAAAACACCGACATATCATAGCAGATGACGAATGATAAATTGCGAGGAAGGCGACATAGTTCAACAAGATAGAAGTATACTTGAAGTAGCAAAGCAGCAGGCATCCCGACAATATTGCTCCGGCCGATCACGACAGCTCTCTTTCCCTTAATGCCAATACCATATCTATGCAACAGCTCTATGCAGCCTTTAGGAGTGCAGGGCACAAACAAGGGCTCTCTACCCCTCATAGCAAGTCGGCCAATGTTCAATGGGTGAAATCCGTCCACATCTTTCTCGATAGTTACTGCATTTAGGATACTCTGTTCATTCATATGCTGGCAGAAGAACAATTTACTTGTTAATATTCTAAAAAGAAAAAGAAGATGTCATTTGATTCGTATGCAGGCAGATAGGGCCAAGGGGCTTTATTCCTCAGAGTCCAATGACTGCCTGATATGAAGTTGGTATTGAACAAGATTAATTATGAAGTATAAAGGATCAAATCCAAGTACAAAGGTTGCCAAAAATCCTACATGATCAAAATTCACCTTTTTATTGAATCCTCTCGTCATGAGATTAAAGATTGAATCCAAGAAACTCAATTTGAGAAGTCTACATCAATTGGGGAAAGAACGCATAAAGAATTAGCATTTAGATACATACTGAAGGCAGAGGTAACTGAACAAGAATGCCGTGAACAGAAGGATCATCATTGAATCCTGAGATAAACTTGAGCACATCTTCTTCTTTTGAATCCGCGGGCAAATGCACTTCAAGGGAGTTAATTCCCACAGATTCACAAGCCTTTTCTTGTTGCGCACATATGTAGCAGAATCCTTCCTGTCGCCGACAAGAATCACCGCTAACCCTGGCACAACCCCAATCGCCTCCTTCATTTTAGATACTTCAGCTGAAATCTCGTCTCTGATTTGCTTTGCAACATATTTTCCATCAATCACTTCGGCACAAGCTTCAATCGCCACTGAAGCTTCACAAGCATACTTAACCAATCAACTTCAAATAATTAAGACACGCTTCAATTATGCACCTTCGGCATGCATAAAAACTCCCTCCAAAAGAGCTCAAATTGCAATCCATAACGATGCACAGAACAGAAGCATGGAACAGAAAGCAAACACAGTTTACATCCTCAGGGAAACAAAGTTAAAATTTATATGTATGCAGTATGCACAGAAAGAAAAATTCTTCCCTTCATTCGACCCAAGAGACATCACATAAAAGCTAACATTCGATCCAAGCAAAATTCTTTTATATATGCTCCATTTCGCGTCTGTCTACTTTCAGCGACTTAATTGCACAACACCTAAGAACTTCCATTGTAAAATGTTTTAACTTTCTTCAACTTATTCCAGTCGAAAACCACTGCAACACCTTAGACGCTGCTAAACAAGCTTCTCCACCGATTCCAGTTTCTCATAGAACACGTAAACAGAAACCCATCACCAAAGCGATCGTAACATTCGCAGCTTCACGAGCACCCGAGGAAAGCCTAATTGAGCTCGAGCTAAACATCCATCCCAAAT